>JAAGNO010021184.1:0-32432 GCA_033439905.1 Ceryle rudis | reverse complement strand
GAGAGAAAAGAAGAATTATGGAGAAGGGGGAAACGGGGGGGGGGGGGGGGGGGAGATTTCAGCAAGCTAGGTAGAGCCCAAGCACAGGACAATGCAGGATTCTGTATTCTACAAGCACAGGCACCAGTTCAGGTGTCCCAGAACAATTTCCCTGTTTTCTGGGGTAACATATATGGAGACACACATGCGCTTTCAGCATCAATCCATACACGAGGCGAGTACAGAGGGACTGTGTTAGGAATGCATTCAGGGGCAGTTCTAGACTCACAACTACATGCCTGAACAGAACCTCTTGTGGGGTGGAAGAGTGGAGCCTTTTCCCACCTTTAAAGGGAGCTTTCCTCTCCTTCTCCATCTCCCCTGCCACAGAACTGCATGGTGTGGAAGTCAAACCCCACTAGAATGTCTCAGGTTTGCAATGCTAGAAATCACTCCCCCGAGGGGTGACTAGAACAGAGAACAGAGTGCAGGGGAGACGGACAGAAGATCATAATTGACTCAATTCATCACAAGGCTTTACAATTTGTCAGACTGTTGTCATCACTATCACTTGCTGCCTGAAGAAGATTAATGGTTGCAATGATTGTCAGTCCCAAATTCGCATTGCCTAACTTACATCCCCTCCCAAAACACTCATTTCAGTTACTGTTTCTATTAAGGTAGGTCCCTTATCAGTGGCTGCATAGTAATTGAGACCCGAGCAAGGCCACTGCAACAATGCAAAGAGGCACATTTCTTACCCTAGCAGGAGAGCTAGTTGGGTTGGTCATAGCTAAACTTAGGTTTTTTAAATATCCCAAAATAAATTAAAAAAACCCAAAACCAACAAACCAAAACCAACCTAACAAATGAAAATCCTGCATACTTGTCATGTCATCCTTAGGGAAAAAGAAAACAAAGCCAGCAAAAGTTTTTCCAAGCTAGAGCCTAATATGACAATTTAAGGCACTGAGAAGCTGTGGTTCTTCCCTTCTCAGCTGCCAGCTGGCCAAAGGTTCCAACTCCAGCACAGTAAACAAGTGATCAGCAACTCTGGGAAGAGCTCAACACCCCAGACAGTTGGAAAATAGGGACAAATAAAGGCAGGAAAACCAACAGACTTAACCAGCCAGCACAAGGTAGGTGATCCCAGGCTCTGCAGCAGGGAAAGCGCTAAGGGGAGTGGATATATGGAGTCCGTAAGACTTTAAAGTGTGAGAACTCACCGAGCAATGTGCTCTCAGAACTTGTGCTGACTTCACATTTTTGGACAGAGTTCAATTTCATTACTAGAAAAATTTGAGGTAAACCATCCAATCCTCAACAAAAATTGAAAAAATGCCAAAAATTCAGAAGCCAGAATGTCTCAGAGCTCTTACCATTAATTATTAGTAAACTGATGACCAATGGCCATCGTCAAGTCCCTCACTCTTACACAAATCTCCTTGCCCTTACTCAAAACTTCCAGCCTGAAAAATTTGCAATGACAAAGACCCAAGGACTCGACTGACTCTTCAGTTAAACTCACCAAAATTAGCAAAGCAATCACCATGAAGGCCCAGTCCCCCCATTTCCCCCATGAGCCCACCCCTAACACTGCACACAGACAAGGTACCACTTGCCTAAAAAAACAACTCTGCTCACAGTGTTGTTCTGGACGGAGCGTGGGAATACACGCAGCTTAACCTACAGATTCATTTTTTCCTAGAGAGTCGAGGAAGCAACAGCCCCTATAGCCCTTTTATTTTTATAACAACAAAGCATCAGCAAATCCCATAACACTTTAGGAAAGTATTTCATTTAACCCCTTTGTGGTCTTACCTCAGACACAACAAGGCGAACGTTTGGGTGCAGAAGGACCAGAGACGTTGCAGGACCAGCTAAAGCTCTGCACAGCAATCTTTATGTGGTAGCAGGAACCTTCCAGCCTCCCTTCTCCTGCTCTCACTGAGAAAACAGGCCAAGGTGCTTAGGTTACCTCATATATAATCACCCTTACTGCTGCACCTGCTAAGACAATTAAACTCAAGTCAATTAGCACCTAATGTAAGCACCTACAAGTAAACAGGGAGGCTAATGCAGCTGTAGTGGCTGGCAGACTCGCTCAAGGCCCTCTTGGCCTTAATTCTTGATGTAGTCATAACAGCACACATACCAAAGTCATAATTCAATCCCAGGTCACCCAAAAGGTGACAAGACAACATTCACGGCAGGGGACAGGGCGCCTCTGGGACCCCCACTTTCCTGGTCTCATCTTGGGTGCCACTAGTACCTTCTCCTACACGTGGGAATGACTTAAATGCCAATATCTACCCCTGAAAAAAGTCTGTGTAGGTATGCATAGGTAAGATTGATATGTAGAATCAAAGACATATGCCTATATAAAATATAGGCATGTATAGGTTTATATGCAAATAATTCTACATCCCAATTCTTGTTGCTGGGCCTAAATTAAGGATATCATAGACTGAAAACCACACACAAACATCATAAAGCAGTATGTTTATAAGGATGACCTTTAGATAACAATTCAAACGTAGCCAGCTACTTTAAGGGGAAAAAAAAAAAAAAAAAGGCAAAAAGGAAGTTGAGATGCTTATCCCACCGACCCAAGCCACTTGTCATTCCTCTTCTGGGTGTCAAAAACCCAGAACATCTTCACTCTGCTGCCTGAACCTCTAGTTCACCTCCCCAAAACACCTATGGCTCACATCTTGTGTCAGTAAAAAAAAAAAAAATCTTTGTAGAGAAAGCTGAGAAAGTGAAGACAGAGTGAAAACTGAAACGTAATATTGAAAAAGGCCAGGAGGGAATGGTTAGCGTGGGATGGAGATGGAGAGTTGCTGGAAAACATCATGACGACTTTGCAGGTCAGAATGATCCTCCTGGGTGTATACAAAGTCCAAAGAACAGGTGCGGGTCTGTAGGGTGGTGATGAGAGTCTTCAGTGGTAAAGAGAGATGTCTTTTCTTCCCAAGTAGAGCCAGGGCAGGCAGGCGTGAGCGGTGCCCCAGGAGGGGCCTGCCGAGCAGCAGATCATTCTTCTCTGTTGACTGGACGTCATTGGGTTGTCCCAAGGATGAAGAAAGGATAGGCAAAATTCAGTGTTGTAGTAGTGGCAGAAAGATTTAGGGGAGAAAGGCTGGAAAAAGTCACGGTGCTTTGGAGAACAGGAAAGGATTAGTTGAATTGCAGGAAAGCAGAAGAGGCTGATGGCATTCGAGCTGGGCAGCAAGGAGCTGGAGGGTCGTCAAAGAAGGGGAATGGATTGGGGGGAGTTAGCAAAAGGTTTAGGGGAATAGTTGCAGGAAAGGGGTGCTAACAGGGTTTGAAGCATCTCGGGGAGGGGTTCCACAAGGCAGAGTTTGGAAAAAGCCACTGGGCTGCAGAACTTGCTGGTGAGAAGAGACATTCCTGAAAGGGGCATCAGGGAAGTCTGGTTGGAAAAGTGTTTGCTGTTCCTGATGCCACCACACCACGGGCCTTGAGCAGCCTCTCCCTCTCCCTCTCCCTCTCCCTCTCCCTCTCCTCTCCTCCCCTCCTCTCCTCTCTCCAATCTGTCCAAGCAAAACCTACGACAGCAGCAAAGGGAAACTCCCAACAGATAGTCCCATCTGCTGTCCTTAGGCTGACACTTACCCAAAACCTCCTCTTATGGCAAATATAATTATTATTTACTCTCAGTGGTATTTTAGGGCACTGAATCCTTTCCAAGCCTGTGTCAGTGAAGTTGAATTTTAAAAGGACTGGAGCAGGAAGTTGTAATATTTGCCTGACTGGTTTATTTTGTTTTTATTTGAATTCCACATTGGTTGAAGGGAGGGAAAAATATTTTTCCTCTGCCTTCCTCCGTGAGTATCGATCAGTAGGAAGGTGGAACCTGGTTCATTAGACTAGTATAAAAGGCAGAGCCATTCTTCCTTCTGTACAGTCCTAGGGAATTCGGAGTATTTTTTATAGCCGGCTCATTCTCCTCCCAAGGCTGCACACGTGGTTCTAAAAAAAGGACAGAAATGCCATTTTGCAACTAGTTTCAAAATGTGTTTTCATTCCACACTTTAATAAATCCAAGGCCTTTCTAACATTTTCCCCAAACTGAATGCTCTCAGAGAGTCACTTTTACACTGAAATCTCAGAATTTGAGGAAGAATTGCAGCAAGGGCTGGGGTCTGACACAGAGCCCAGTGCTGGCTCCTCCGAGGCAGGAGGAGCTGCCTCGAGCTGCAGAGGGCAGGTTCACATCCAGCAAAAGCCACTGGAAGCGACGATCCACCCGCTTCCCTCACTCTGCTCCTGCTGGTTCTTGCTCCTGCTGACTCCTTTACACAAACACTCGCTGACCTCTGTGTTTTTTTTAAGGGCTAAATTTTGGTCAGGTTGAATCAGACTGTGAAAATGCTGGTGCTGACACAAGGAAAGGCACAGAAGTGTACAGCCAAGGGAGAGAAGGAAACAAATATATCTCCTTTCAGAGACAGTCTCATCTTATATGGGCTTAGGCTGATACTAAATTTTGGAGCTCGCACAAAGTCCAGGCGAGTCACGCTGGAGAAGCTTTAAAACTGTCATCTGCTGAGAGATGGCACAAGGGACAGAAAGTGCTCTACTAACGGGCAATTGTCCTGCTACAGGAGATGAGACCCGTCCCTGAGCTGCTGAGCTACCGCAAGAGACAACCAGCAGATAACAAGCACTTTTTTAGGTGCTACCCCAGGTGCTTTTTAAACCAGACTCCTCAACAATAAAGTTCTCAGTGGAGCTGAGTTTGATTTCCTCATAGTGCTGGACTTAGAGTGAGGTTAATGTCTCTGCCATATTGTTTAGAGAGGCACGAGGAGGCTGACCCTTCCCGTCGGGAAGGCAGCCTGGCACGGGGACTGCATAAATAGCCTTGGCTCCTGCTGGAGATGTGTTCTGCCAGGGTGAATTCTGCCTTTTGAAGTCGTCTTCCTTGGGTCTCAAGAAGGCCGAGATGGTATTCTCCAGATAAATGAATATAGATGTTTCTAAACCTGTTGTAAGGGGTTTAAATCCTGACTACACCCATGATGTGCTATCATGACTTCACTTCATGGTGGTTTAATGGTCTAACCGAACCTTCTGAGAAGAAAAAGACATTGTATTTTATAGATAAGTGTATACATATATATACACACACCATCTCTTGCAGCATTTAAGATTTTCCCTTTCAGCTGAGAGTCCTTGGGCAAAAGAAGAAAGCTTTTGACCCGGAGCCCTTCCAGAAGCGGCTGTCAGCCTGCACAAAGCCTCGTGCTGCCACAGCCTGGCCCCTCAGTGGGACCACGCAGATGGAGCCTCTCGCTGACCCGACTCACGCTCGGCCTTCCACCGGACATCCTTTCAGGCACGCGAATCCCAGCTGAGTTTTGAGCCAGCAGTTCCTGAACCGTACAGTGTGATCGATAGCCGATCAACAGCCATGTCGATAGCTGATCAATAGCCATATCACAGCACCGCTACCAGAGACCCGCTGATGAACGAGCTAATTGCAGATCTTGATCCCCGGCTGTCTCATGCAAAAGCCCAACAAGTGAGAGCAGCGGAGCTTGGTGACTATTTTAGAAGCAGTTTGAGCCAAAGATCTGCTCTGCTCTCTTGTGATCTTCAGAAAACCACGAGAGGTATTTGATCACGGAGTGACAGCAGCCGTCGGCCTTTCATCGGTCATTTTTAACAATAAACCTTCCCGCTTGTGGTGAGTTACTTATTAAAATACAATAAACCTTTCCACTTGTGGTGAGTTACTTCTTCAAATAAAACCTGGTCATTTTTACCGGGACAGCAGAGTTCCCCGCAGATTTTTTTTTCCCACTCGAGTGTTATTCCTGAAATTAGCACAACCTACGGCAGCTTGTGTTAACTCTTTCTTATGCTAAACAGCCCTTGTTAGTTTAACGGGACAAAAGCTTTGATTGTAAGTGCAAATATGTGTGAGAATCCAGAGTCAAAGCACATCGGTGGCTTTTTTTTCTGAATGACTTGCTTTGGTGCAAGTTTCCAAATAAAGGTTTAATTGCACCCACTTGCGTCAATTACAATATCAAAGCACAGAAGTTATAAAAACAGAAGGTGCGCGCACAATGGCTGTTTCGCAGCCTGTTTTGAAAACAGATTAAACACAGTCATAATGATCATTGCTTCAAAAGAATCCGGAGATTATCAGAAACAGAACAGACTGTAGATTTTAATTGAAAACTCGGGCGAATTCATTGTGTCCCTGCGCGGCAGCTTGCTCTCCCGCTCCGCGCTCCGCAGGACGCTTAATGAGCGGCTTTACCAGGGGGAGGTTTGAAACCAGGAGATAAATACGGCTGCGGCACCCGGCTCTTGATCGTGCAGCGCCTGGGGTACCCTTGGGTGAGCGTGTTTCCTGCGCTTACTCTTCGATGTAAGAGCACTTAGCACCTCTACCTTCAGCTCAGAGGCTCATTCAAAGCACCCTCACGGGCCCCCTGGAACTGAAAAGAACCGTCCGTACATTTCCAAGGAGAAATCCGCCTCCCGTACACTTGAAAGCCCTTTATGAGCCTGAAATTTCAATATCTCCCTCAAAAAAAAAAAAAAAAAAGGCAAAAAGAACTGCTCATCTTTTTGTATTTTGAAAATTAATAATCACAAAGGCCCTTGTTTAGACCATAGAAATTCCCTGGAAAGTGTTCAGATACAGACTGTACAATACAGGACGTGTTCAAAACAAGTGATAGCTCTAATACTTTTGACAAACACAGGCCTAAAGTTGAAGCTCACGTAGGCAAGTTAAAATAGTGAATTAACAGAGCTCAATAGTTATTAGGTGAAGGTAGGAACATATATAAGCTCCACTACACATTAACTGGTGAAAAGTCAGGAGTGTATTGAAAACCGTGGAAACCGTTGATAGAAGGATCGGTAGAAAGAATTCCTTTACGAAGATAATGTATTTGTTAGCTCATTTCACCTTTTCTTACACAAAGATTGTATTTTCTGAGGTGCTCCACAAACAGAACAACACCACAGACCCCCCAGGCAAGGACCTTCATACTCCTGGGTTTCCCAGAGACTGTCTCAATGAGGTTTAGCAGCTGCTGAGAGAGCTTCTCACCCTGGGACCCCACTCCTGGGCCACCCCAGTTTTAAGAAATAGGAAGTTTATGAATTTTGTCATTTCTCTGTATAGCACTTGCATCAAGTTTGCCCCTGCAAAGAATCTGTCCCAATGTTTTAGGAGAGTGGAAAAAAACCCCACTTTTGGAAAAATTACTACCTCCTAAATTTACGTGGCTTTTTACTCTCCTAAATCTTAAAGCTGAATTCTAACAGTGGTTTAAATCATTGCAAATTTCTCTGAGGGGACTAAACATTTTAATCATCCTGACATGAAAGATATCCGGTGATATATCTATTGCATAATCGAAGAGAGAAATTAAAATCTTCTAAAAATATTAGGTGTTTTGGAGTATCAAGGACACCAGTGGAGGACATGAAAGGCTTAGCAGCTGGAGGTAGCCAGGTGGCCAATTCAAACCCATTACAAAACCTTTCTAAAAAGCAGAGAGCCACTGTGGTTTCACATCACATCCCATTTCCATGCAGTTCTGTCACTGTCTTTTTTTATATTGCAGGCAGGTTTGGAAGCAAATTTAGCAATCACCTACCTCTCAGGGAAGCTCAAGCACTGGCCTGACAGGAGCCGTGATGGACATTGTCTTCCTGCAGAGCTTTGCATCCTTAGCTGGGCAGAGCTGGCAGCTCCGGCACCAGCGACATCAGCCGCCTCTCACTGCAAACCTTACTAGGGCAGAGAAACCTCTCGTGCGTGTGGGGTTGGAACCACGGCGTGTTTTGGTCATGATGGATTTATTCCCAGTGACTGGAAGCAGCTCACGGGTCTCAGGGCAGAACAATATCTCTCCATGTAACCTTAATTCAGCTACCGGCATGAAGGGGAAGCACACGAGGTGCCCTAGGTGACAAGGACTGTGGTGACACCAGGCAATTTCTCCTCTCTTCTGTGCATGGCAGGGAAGCTAACTGGGTGTGGGATGTAGGGTGGTGTGAGGGTCAGGGTGCCTGTCATGCTGGTGTTCCCCCCGTCAGGGTCAATGAGTGTGGGGCAGACAAATGCCTTATGTCCAGTGTCACCACTGAGATCACAACTTCTAATCACAGAACCGCAGAATCGTTTGGGTTGGAAGAGACCTTTAAGAGCATCAAGGCCAACCATTCCCCCAGCACTGCCCGGGCACCACTGACCCCTGTCCCTCAGCACCACAGCTCCATGGCTTGGAAACCCCTCCATGGGGATCATGGAGGGATTACGGGGACTCCATCCCTGCCCTGGGGAGCCTGGGCCAGTCCTGGACAACCCTTGTGGAGAAGAAATTGCTCCTCAGCTCCAACCCAAACCTCCCCTGGGGCAACTTGAATCATTTCCCTTTGCTTCCACACTCTCCCCAAAGCATGTCACGGCTGTTTTCCCTGGTTTAGATGCATGTGCTTTAGCCTTGAAATAATAAACAGACACCAGGAGAAGGACACACTGGTTTAGAGAGGTGATGATTGAGTAACTCAGAAACCTTTGAACAAAAGAGACGAAATTCCACAAAATCGTCTATTTGTTTTAATTACCTGGTATTCTGGGGCCAAGATGTTTCAAAGCCAACGGACCATAATGAGCGATTAAAAACTATATTTGGATAGATAAACAAATGGCGCTGAGCATCTCTGCTGCCTCCACCTCGTGAGTGATGAGCAAATGGCTTCCAGGAGGTGTGCGGCCACTCACTCTGGCGAGCGAGTCCAGGGCTCTGTTGAGCCAGCAGCACAAATAAAACCTGGGGAAGAGAACCAGCTCTGGGAAAGTCCCTGGCACAGACGAGTCACGCAGTTTACAAATTTCTGTTGCGTAGTTTACACATTTCCAGAAAGAGCAGTGAAAACTTTGCTTCCCACCCCTCCGCATAGTGCTCCAATTCTTTTTTAAAGCACAGAGCTAATGAAACCCAAAGGAAAAGTATATCAGTTAATAAAGGCAGAAGAGAGGGGACTTTTTTGGGCTATAGCAGAATACAAATGAGCGCAGAGACATTTTGCTGACCAAAGAGTGCAGGCAGCCTCAGGGGTGGCAGAGTGAGGTGCTATGCTTAAAAAAAAAAAAAGCATTGTAGAGGTTTTCTCCTTTTCCACGTTTAGGGACAAGCCCAGCAGGGCCCCGTGGCCAGGAGAGCTGCTCTGACTTCACGCCAGCGCCACGCAGCAGAACCAGCGTCGCAGTCTCTGGGGAACAGCTCTCTTTTGGTCAAAGCATTTTACAGATTGGCTGCCAGGAAATGGAATCCAGTGGAAACAGCAGTTTCCAAACTAGGACTCACCCTCCGGGGAAGGAGACGGGGGGCACAAGAGACACTGGCAGGGGTGCAAGCTGAGGTGAGCAGCTGTAATCCCCGGTGCAGGATGAGCTGGGGAGGAAAGGGGGAGAAGAAGGGTCACGAACGGTGGAATTCACTTGGGAGAGGGGAGAGGGGTGCGGGGAAAAGTAGATTGGGAAATGCTGTGCCTGAAGCCTTTTTTTTTTTTTTCCCCCCAAATCCCTTCTATTCCATTGTTACTTCCTTGAACAAAAGCAGCCCAAGCAAAGACAACAGCTGAAAACTAAGAGGCCTGGCACATATTTCCTCATCTCAGTATCGAGTATCTCCTGCGATATGTGCTACTCTTGCACCATAAATAGAGCTGCTCAGACAGAGAGCGCATTTCCTGGTTTCTCACAAAAAGACATCCTCTTCCTCCTTCCCAGTTTCCCACATCTCTCCGTGCTCAGCCTGGTGGCCTGCCCTTCCCCACCGCTGCCGGGGGTGTTCTCTCGTCCAGCAGGCACAGCCTCACAGTCGGTAACCTTTGCCCTTCCATTCGATCGCAGCCAAAATGCCACCTTTAGAAAACTAACGTAGCAGAGAAAATGGAAATATGAAGCTGGGCAACCCAACGTGCTGTTGTCTTACTCCGTTTGTCTCACTCGGCTTTATTTTCTGGATTTAAATTCAGGAAAGACTTTCTAAAGGAACTGGAGCGTCTGGAGTCTCAGGATCTCCTTAGCAGCACAGCCCCTTTAAAACTGAACTTGTGTTCAGTGGTAAGTTTGAGGGAGAACAAATATTTACCAAAAAAGAATGGTACTTTACCTGCTTTGAAGTCTTCTTGTCATTACCAGAAGTTTCACTGAATTACCTTGCCATCCCCCGAATCAGCTTTCTGCTGACACGCGAGAGCTTCACCTTCTTTTTGATCCTACAAGTGAAGCCATGTGGAAATGATTGAGAATGACGTCACGACTTCAGCATTATGATTTAAATTTGGGATCAGGCAGGAGGAGGGGAAAAAAATTACACGCATCCATGATTACGGTGTCTGGGTCATTCAGATGCCAGCTTAAAAAAATAAGGTCTTGTCTCAGGGCGTATGAGAAGTACCGTGGGATCTTGGGTAGGCACTATTACTTGCCCTCAGATACAGATCCAAAACTTCTTCCCCAGCCTTTTATTGTCAGCGTGACTTCTTGCTCGCCGTTGTAGCAGCGTTTGAGTGATGCTGTATGTAAACAAGCCTTAGACCTTTCAGGAGATGTGTGTTTCCATCAGCTCCAGGCCCCTTTCAGCCTCTCAACATGAGCCCCCAGAGCTTGAAACACTCAAACCCACTGAGTTTAGAACACTCACCCGTGATTATTACTAATTATAGTAAGATTCAGGCCAGTGTCTGGAAGGTGAACTTTTCAGAAGGGACAATTACATACAGAAAAAGCTGAACAAGTAACAGAAGGGCCAGAGAAAACAACGTGCAGGGAGAAAGTTAAGGAGCAATCTCTGTGCGTTCATCACAACAGAAGACTAAGAGCAGACTGGCTAATTCTGCATCAGGAGTCACCCAGGAAGAAAGCTCCTCAGTTCCTGGCAGTGCTGGAGGAGAAATGGCAAGGTGCTACATACATGGCTTCTGAGCTGAGGTAATGGTCCCCTGGAACTCACTACCAGGGAAATACCATCTCCTCATGTCACCAAGATCACAAGTGGCCTCTTTTGGGAGACTTTCCGTAGCCAGTCGTGGGTTCTGCTTTATTCCTGGTTGCAGTAACTTCTCAGTGGGCACTTCCATACAGCTTCAGCCCAACAATGACTATATGCTAACTGGAGTTGCTTCTGCACCATGTGAAGTTTTCTGGAAGTCCAAGTCCAGGGCCACCTTTGCCGTGCTTCTAAATCACCACAACGGCACCCAAGTTTCCTTCCTTGCTGCCAGTTTTTGTCCACATCTACCGTGTTTTCCCAAGCTTCCCAGACCACATGGCTTTGATGGACCCACCCGGTCATCGGTCCCACCACTCCCCAGGCTGCAGCCCCTGAACCAACTGCTATAGCAATTTAATATGAGCCATATATGTTCTGGGACAGCAATTCCATACTTCAATCCAGCTCGGCGAGGGTTTTGCCGGCGTATGCACAGCAGAACCGAGCTATTAACTGCTGATAAAGGACTGGCTCTTTGAAATGTTTAGTACTTTGATGTTTTTTTAAGAAGGAAGTTAAAAGAAGTTAAAAGAACATTTAGATTCAATGATCAAGTATTCAAAGCACTTAGAAGTTCTCAAATTAAGGTGTCATCTAATAAGGCACGGGTCACATACGAGTTAAAGAGTATAGTAGGGGACACAGAGCAGATTCCTGCAGTTTCTTAGATTATCATCATTCTGGCTGAAGCCACTGGCCTGAGATGTAATGTGGTTTCAGCTGTTTTGGTAACATCTACTTGCCTCCCCCCCCATTTTTTGACAAAAGGAAAATTGAAAAACTGACATCACCTTGAAGTTCCCCAGCAGAGCCTCGAGCAGGTTTGGGTTCCCAGCTCCCTGGATAAAGTGAGGTAGGATATCATGCCTTTGGTAGGTCAGCTGCTAAGGGACGGAGAAGAGCGTGAGTATTCTGATGGTTATTTCCTAGTCAGGGCTGGAACATTCATAGCTATTCCATTTAAAATTACTTTTTTTTTTTTTAATTTTTCCTCCATATTTTAAAATTTCTGAGCTATCTTTGAGTCCTCTGTCATTCATCTACACGCCTGTTATTATAGGTTTATTCTCCTTCCAAATCTGCAGCTTTCTATATTAGTTAAGTCGTTTCTTCCTCCTTCTGCTGTTTTATGGCAAACAATATGTTAAATCCATACACCATCCTTTCTTTCCACTCTAGTAAATATCAAGTAATGTCAGGGGAGACCAGTACCTCTCTGGCAGCTCTGGGAAGGTGCACAATCGACCCAGCTGACAGAGCAGAGCCGTACGAGGATGGAGCATGTTCACTGCGATGGAATTTTTTTGCAACTCTGCAATTTTCCAAGGTATATACTTCAGCCAGTTGTAGATAGATTTTTAAAAGGACGTCAAGGAATAATACATTTTTATTCTCCGTTGCCAAGTTTTCAGTCTCTTATTGGGAATATTCTATATTGTGTAAATAATTAAACATCCAAGCCAAAGCAAGACTGGTTTTATAGCCCCAATGGCTATCGCATTTCTCTGGTCTATTGTTCATGTCCCCGTTTCAAACTGGACAGCATAACAATTTTTAATCTGGTGTTCTAAATTTCAGGTAAATGATGTAATCAGAAGGCTTTTCTCACATTTCCATGAAAACAATTCCAGGAGATCATTTGTTTATTGTAATGTCAACCAAGAAAATGTTAATTTCTTGGCCACGCGCAGCCTTGAGATGTGTGCCTTCTATAAATACCACTGGTACTGGCTAAAATTAGTAGGAATCGTTTGGAATAATTCTTATCATCTTGCTAGAAGAAACAAACAGTCTTTACTCCTTAAATGTCTGAAGATCTAAATCCAAATCCTTGTTTCACGAACACATGTATATCTGGGGCCTTAATTTGCTCCTGTCAAGTATTTATTTTTTTTCCTCTTTTTTCACCGCTGCACATGTCGGAGTCGAGTTCATGACAGAAGGTCACTACGCCATAAGACAACAAAACACTGTACTACAGCCATCTCTGTTTGTTCTATGACAAATAGGACATTTTTAACCAACACCTTTGTAATTCAAAGGAAATTCTCAGCGGAAAACACGATTAACCTCCTGATGTTCTGCTGAAGACCCACAGAATGACAGAGGATGACCTGCCTCCCTTCTCTCTTGGGATGTGGTGTCTCCACCCCCCTGTGCTTTGTGGACAGGCTGATGGAGCTGTTACCACCTCAGGGTTTCTCAGATGATGCCAAGCACGGAAAGGAGGCAGCATTTGCAAGAGGAACCTTCTAGTCCTGCTCAACTGATCTGAAGTGAAAGTCTAGATGCTGGGGAAGGGAGGAAGGAGGTGAAGGGACAGGGAGAAGATGAGTGTCATCCCTCCCAAATCAGTTCTACCGTTTGATTTATGAAGTCCCCTGATTTCAGCTAAAGCACAAGTCCCCTGATTTTACAGTTTTTTTTGTACCACACATTCTTTGGGAAAAACAGTGCGGGACCTGGAGGCTTTTGGGAATAATCTAGCATGATCTGGAGAAAAGCTGGTGTGTTTCTGCTGTGTTTCGTAACTGACCGCTAATTCCCCAAATCGGTTTGTAGTCAGTGTAACTCTCTCTTTGTGTAAGTGTGTAATGGTCTTCTGAGTCAAGTATTTTACTGACTTCACCCCGCGACGTGTGTTAGTCAAGCACTGTGGTGATGCGCGGTAAGGGGGCTGCGAGGCAATGACCCAGTCACGCCGTCTTCCCAGCGGAGCGCTAATAAAAAACTTTATACCTCACAAACATCATAACTGTGTATATGCCACATGAAATAAGGTATTAAAATGTTTTAGAGAGCTTTAAAAATTTTATTAGGGCTTTTTTGGTATGGCTCCACCTATAAAGCTGGACTTCCTTAATTAGTAAGGACCCAGGCTCAGGGGAAAAAGAGGAAAAAAAAAAGTCTGGGAAATACTGGACTCTTTAAATTTTAAGTGCTCCAGATATATTGGGTTGTGATGTCACAGAGTCAATGGAGCATGCTTAGACCCACCGGTCAGCCAGCCTGGGCCAGACATTCATTCAGATTACTCAGAACATTCATTTGGGGTTTCTGATTTAATTTCAAAGTGAGTTAAGTTCTTGGTTTGGGGGAATTATTTTGTTGTTTCCCCCCACCCCCCAGGATCTTTCTGCTCATTAAAAGGTTCCTGCGCACAGAAGAGTCATTAGCTATTCTATACATCAGAACAGCATCCAGCTATAGCTGCAGACCGATGGGTCAGCAACACTCCTGTCAGAAAGCATTTCTTACGAAAGGAAGCAGTTGGACATTCCAGCTAATTTAGAACTCACAGAGGAGCATATGAATCCTACATCCCAGAGAAGTCAGGCGGTCATATTTTTTGCAAATGCTGGCTTCCCGTCCTCTGGTAGTTTGTCTGATGGACATGTGCTTGCAGAGCCCTGCAGCCTTCCAGAGGAGGTCTGGAGCCATGGATGTCTGCAAGGATCTGCAGTTTAACCCTTTCTTGCAGCTGAATTTTTCTGCCTTGGCAAGTACCCAACTTCCAATGTATAGATTCCTTAAGTTGTACCGGGGACTTAGTTACGCTTCCCCCAGTGCACAATGCTTATCTCTCTGGAGACCTCCATAAAGCAGCTTCTGCTTTACAGGCCCACAAGTGGAGTGAGGAGAGGGAAAAGGACTGTGCTGGCCCCTACTGCGGGGGGGCAGCTGGCCGTGGTGAGGCTGCTGAATGGGGAAAGCGTCACCAGGACCACCCTGACCCCACCAGAGCACAGTGGTAGAAGCTTCTCCTGGCTCCAGCCCCAAAGAGCTGCCACTCAGTTGTGGTTTTTTCATGTATTGATGGTACAATGAAAGTCAGAGTCCCAAAATGCTGTTCTACCACCTTGCGTTTCTGCTTCCCACCGCTGCCTCTGCACTTGCTCCTCACCCATTTTCAGGGCTGAGATGTTAGAGACTCTGAAGCATCACCCTGGTTGCCCAACACTGTCCCACCCAAAAGGCATCCAGGCAAACAGACCATTCCCTGCTTCGGTACCACCGCAGCGCAAACCACCCCGAGGAGAAGCTGCAAGGGTGGTGGGAGCAGGACTCTGAGCGGGCCCATCGGAGGCCACATCTGCACTACAGCTGGAGGTTTGACTGCAGAACGCCAAATAAGTTTAAAGTCCCTGGCGAGAGGGGGGATGGTACTCACCACCGCAACGAGACGCCGGGAAGCGGCCCTTTGGTCGCTGCCAGAAGTAACTCTGCTGTTATCGGGACCGGAGATCAGCTCCGATATATGTACGTGTCTCTGAAAGGAGAGGAATAAATGAAATCATTTTATTCCACTTAAAATGGACCATACAGTGCCAAAGGTACTTACTAGGAGAAGATTCCAAATGGAGAAAAATTAATTTGGAAATCTTTTCTAAAGAAACTTGTGAGAGGAGCGTAGAAAGATTGCCACTGAGCAACGCTCAGCTGTAAAAATATGATGGGTTAAAGTCTGATAGTCAGCCGCAAAGTGATCTCGGCGCTTTTTGGGTATCCTGACAGTCCATAACTAGGATGCACAAAGACCTGGGCACCCCAGTATCCCCAGGTATCCTCTGGTCCTGTCTAAAGGACCCTTTTCATGCGAGACTGCCTTTGCTACGCTAGGCACTCACTGTCTTTCTGCAGCTCCCAGTTCTGGCTTTCAAGGCCGCTGGATATTTGGAGGTGCCGCTGACATCCCCAGCTCTCCAGCACTGCCTGTCACCACATCTCCCTCCCATTGTGGAGCTGTCAGAGCAGCTCTGACCCTCTGTCGCGTCACGCAGAGGAACCACAGCTAAGTGGGTAGTACTGACAGACGTGCATTCATGTGGATCTCCCTGGCAAAGTTAGGAACTGGTTTTTGGCTTTTCACTTTTAATATCCACAAATCAGAAAGAAGTGAACTGGAAAGAGAACAGCCTTCTCCAGTGACATTAAGGAGTTATACTCCTTAAAATGTTTTCTTTTTCGGAAATGTGAGTACATACAATTGGATGACTTAGCTCATAATGCCCCACACGTTAGCTCACAGTTGAGAGCATCGGTAAAACCACTGCCCATTAAAACTGCCTAAGTGCTTCCTTGCTTCTTCTTGGCATCAGTCCGACAGTAAAGCACCTCACCTCAAAATAACCTCTCTGTTACTCATGGAGACCACCACACTGGCTGGGAGGATGGAGTCCCTCTCAGTGGGAGAGAAACCAGTACCAAAGCCGACGGCCAGCTTAAGCATACTTGTATATTTGCATATTTAGATGGAGGAAGGAATGGGAAGCATCCCCCTCACCCCCTCTTTTGCCAGCTGTCATTCTGAGCCTGTCTTAGAAGTTCAGGAAAGAGAGAGAATGTGGAACATCACCCTCTGCTCTCACTGTAGCTACAACAAGGGGCTTCACCCCCTTCCCACCGGCAGCACTCACTGCAAGTGGTGCCCTGGACTTCCCAGCCAGGACCAGGAGCGGGGCAGGACAGCGTCGAGCCCGGGCAGCAGCTGTGCTTCCAGCATGCCCAGCGGGATGGATGGGACCTGGCCCTCCCAGTTAGGGCACTGGCCCAATGCAGCAGCCAGGCCACGGCATTGCCATGCAGCCCAGCACCGCAGCACCCACTCCTTCCAACAATTCCGAGGTGAGGATGATGAAAGGATGGTGCTCCCAGACCCTCTGCTTGGGTGCAAGGACTGCGAGAAAAATTTACATGGGTTTGCCAGGAGCTGTCCCCCGGCAGTGGGGGGGTGTCTGTACAGCAGGCTTCTCCCGGGCTCTCCCGCTGCCCTCCAAAAGCAGCTCTGCCACACGCAAGGGGCGAGCGGGAGACCCTGGGCCGGGAGAAGAGAGCCAGAAAGGGTGTGGGGCTGCCTGCAGCAGGAAGGGACCCTCTTCACCATTGCCTTCGTTCTGATATGGCCAGAGGGGTTTAATAACGCTCCTCTAAAAGGACAAACAATTCACGCGGCAAATTTTGTGTGTGGCTGAACGACACCAAAATGCAGGATTAGGCACTTAGCTTGCCCCAGATTCGCTAGCCTTGAGCCTCTGAGGTTGGGAATAAAGCCATTAGTACGCACTGGCTGTGAGGGAGGGCACAGCGCAGACTCTGTGCATTCCCAGGTTTCAGCATTCCCACTTCTCACAGCACAGACAATAACCCCAGAGACCCCTGCCTCTTATTTCTGCTTCCTCTATATGGGAGGGAATACATTTGGATTCCAGTTGCTGTTTGGGATAGGTATCGTATTTTAATTCACCGGCTGAGTCTAATCCTTACCTCAAAGCCTCCCATGGCAGTATGGGGCTCCTGCCACTCAAAAGCCTTCTTGAAGCTACCTGGAAAACTACTCCGGGCTCATGAATATCACCAGCTTTGTGGTAACTGTGAGAAGCCTCATATTCTAGAGAAGCCTGTTAAAAATCATTTGATCATTTCCATCTCCAGTTCCCCACCTGCAACCTGCCCCATTTTAGTGGGCACTTCATCTGTGACACTGCTCCTCAGCTCCTTTACCACAGTAGGGAATCTGCCAGCACTTTATTTTTCTTTTGGTCAATATTATTTAGGGGTTTGTTCATCAATAAGAGGAAATTTGCTGTACTAAAATAGCAACAGAAAGCTTCTAACAGGTGTGATCATTGTTCCTTCTAGCAGAGATCTAATTCATATGATAATCTGCCATCGTCTGGCGTTTCATCCTGATTTTTAATGCTATATTGATCTCAGCTCCTGTAATTGGCCTCTTCAAGTAGTTCACTTTCTTCTCCTCAGAGCAAGGGAAATGTGAGGGTTTGTTTCTTTTAGCGTCCTTTACTAACTAGTCTATGCTGCCATGGAATTTAGCTCTCTAAAATTTTGGTTTTGTTTGTTATTTTTTTTAAGCATAATCTACATTTCTGGAGCCTAAATAAAATATAGTCAGGTTGTGTTTGATCTTGAAATCCTTACCTAAGCAAAGATTTCTTACTTGAGAAAAAGAGTGATAGCTAAAGAAACTGAATGGTTGCAAGTCGCCTGTCTTTAAAAAGCAATGATTTGATTACTTCACACAAAGGATGTCACTCCTCATAATATCTCAGCTGGAAAAAAAAAACCTGAAGAATTGTCAATGAAAAGAAAAAGAGGTGCTTGCAGGCTTTGTGACAACCTTCCAAACCAGCTGTATACTAACCCAGACAAACCAACAGGCACAGTAGCTGAGCTAACAAAGGCTTGTGGTGTTCCGTGACTCTCGACATCCCTGCACATCCGAGAACAGCCCTCTGAGCCTCGAGGCTGCTGCCAGTGGGGCAAGCAGGCAGCTCTCCACCAGGCTCGGCAGAACCCTACGAATAAAGGAAAGGTAAAAGCATGGAATGGGGAGGGGGGAGAGGGGAGGACTTCAGGTCATCTAACAGCTAATGTAAACTACATGGTGGGTTCCTTCCAGAGCTAAGCCTGTGATTACATTAGTCATCCCCACCCGAGCTGATGCTCTGCGTCACGCTTCAATAGCCAGGAAGAGCTATAAAAGCAGGAAACGGCCCCCAGGATCGGGCACACTGCTAACAGAAATAAAGGAAAATAATTGCTGAAACAGCCCGTCGGCTGAATACCGAGGAAATAGGGAGTGAGCAATTACCAGTTTGTCATCGAGGTGACCATTACCCTCTTGTATAGGCTCTTTTTGAGCCCGTCTTCTGCACCTGGCACTTCAGCAGGACAGCAGCTGAAAGAGGACCCTGTAACAGGTCCCTGACAGGCTGCTCCCCGCCTTCGGGAGCAGGGGGCCGTTTCAATGGCTGCAGATGTCAACGTGAGAATGGACACTGGTAGGTACCTCTCTCCAGTAACACCAGAGTCCTTGCAGTCAGCAGCTTGAGCTCTTCAATTCACAATACAGCCTTTGTGCTAAAAGGTCTCCAGAAAACACCGATAGCTTCTGCTTCCGACGGTCTCGGCAGGCTGTGTAAATGATGTGCTGGTTTAGAAGGTCACAGAGATGTCCTATGTTTACTTACAGTGAAGGCCTTCATTGGATTTTTCTGCCTAAATCGATATGGATGTCAGCTGGGCAGCCTGCTGAATTCTGAGTGCAGGAGGAAAAAAAAAAAAACCCAAAACACAACAACCCAACTATAACTGGTTCTCATTAAACTGCTAAATGGAATACTAAAAGGTAGCTTAAAATCAGGTGCATTTAATAGAGCTGTATTTGAATTGGCACCCAGACCAGTCCCGCGTGTTTTCCCATTCGCTGGTGTTGCAAGTTTATCATCTGTACTACCTATGCTTAAATGCTACTTCCCTCCAATAAAAACAGGCACCATTTGCAGTTTCTATGCAGCCTGTCTCAGAAAGCCCACGACCAGATCCATCAGCTCGCCGCGCAAGGCAGCGTGACACCCCCGCTGCATTTACCATGTCCTGGAAAGGGATTTACCTCTTTAGATCAGATACGGGTTTGGAGGATTGAAAAAGCCCCACAACATGGAGGCACGAATCGGGATTTTCTGTAGAAGACACTTCTGTAGGCGAGCTGCACAGAGCACTCATTCACAGCTCACTTTCCTTGTTAAACCTCCAGAAGTACCAGAAAATGAATCAGAGGGAGGAGCTTCATCAGTGCAATCTGCAAAAATGGAAGCGAGCTGCGTGATGGGATCTGTTGTGAGAAAGGGCACTTTCCTGCTTTCTTCCCCAAAATTCCTCTGTGGGGACAGAGCGTGGGGGTGTCTCCCCGGGGGCCGGGCACCCTTACCGCTCTGCCCTTATGACTCGGGCAAGGGCACAGCCCGGCTCCGACTCGGGTCCCGAAGCGGGTGGGCATCCCCGGGGGGCTGTCACAGCTGACCTTGGCCAGAGGAACCCGGCGGACCCGCAGCGCTGGGGACATCGTGTTCCTCGGACACGACAGGTCTGGGGAGGTGTGAATACGGGAGCTTTAGAGATTTCCCTCAAAACTGCCTCTCACAGCCACAGCCCTGGAAGCCGCTCCTGCGACCTGGGACTCCTCCACCCCTCCGCAGTGCTCTGTTTGGTTGCTTACATGGAAACACAACAGTAGGAAACTATTTTATGTAATTTAGCAGTGAGAAAGAGAGCGAAGGAGCCAGCATTGTGCGATCACCCAGCTCTCCAGACCACCGCTGGGGAGCGTGCAGAACAAAACCTGGTCATCTCTGCTTTACAGCAGTGCCAAAGTGCAACAGGCTTCTACCTGTCCCTTCGCAGATGACAGAGCTGAAATGGCTTACTCGTAAAAAGAACCTGAATTTTAATTAATAATCATGCCCATGGTAAGATAAATTTATCCTTGCAAAGGCTTCAACAGATGTTTTTCATTGTAATGGCAGAGATCCAGAGTCTTTTTACATTCTTATTTTCTTTCCTCAAGCTGAAATAAAGCCAGAGGTCACTCCAAATTTTTGTGTGTGTGAAGAGAGTGGACACATGTAGGAAAAAAAAAAAATAAAAGAGCCCTCTAAATAGGAAAAATAAATCAGAAATACCACAAACCAGGATAAACTCAGATTTTCTGAGTGCTGCAGACATTTGGAAATAAAAGCCATCTGAAACAATAATTTAAAAAACATCACAACTTCTTTTGAAGTGAGATTTCTCAATGAAGAAAGCAACTTCTTTGGCTCAAGGAAGGTGCAGTGGCACCACAAAACTCATGCAACTTTTCCCAAATACTTCAGAAACCCATATAAACCCATCCAAACCAAAAAGGAAAACAAACCAAGATATTTGACTCACAAAGTAGCCACTAAAATGTCAACTGGTTACAGAGCACTCCACCTGCCAAGGCTGAAATCTAGGACAAAGATCCCAGAGGGGTCAAAATCCTGTAATCCCTTCTCAGACCAAAGTCCTATTAACTCTAAAAATTCCCTAAAACCAGCAGGAAATACCTATAGCGTACAACCAGCCCCGAGCTGGATGCTTTTTTAGGAAAACAACCTGCTGTGGAAGGTGCCAGGCTGCCAGTCCCAGAAAAGAGAGGGCAGCTCAAGCTGAGGCAGAAGTAGGACTTGCTTGTCCATCGACCTGCTGTGACCTGAGGCCAGGACAGAGTCCCATCTCCCCCTGGCTTCAGTCCTTGGCTCGGGAGCTTTCATAGTACTGGGAACCGGGAGGAGCCCAGCCTCAGTTCTACAGCAGCATCGCTCACAGAGAAGTTCGGGTTGGTTCAGTTTAATGACTCAACCAGAATGTGAGCCGGTAACTTACACGGATTGGTGGTGTATCTGCTGCCGGTCCTCTACACCACCCAGCCTTGGGCAGGATCAGGTCTATGCAACAGCACAGGCCCAGCAGTGCCGTCGATCAGGATATAAATGAGAAGCCAAGCGTGAGCGAGCAAGAAAGCGGTGACGGCGCCGCAGGGCTGCACGCCACTTCTGCCGTCCCTGTGGGCGCAGCAGCAGGTGGCTTTGCTATGGGGACAAAACTCAGCCCTGGCAGAAATCAGTGGGACTCATCTATTGACACCAGAACAGAAACAGGACTCAAAAGCATTTTAGATGGTGTAGGAATTAGCGATGGGAGGGATTTGTGAAGGGTGGGGAACAGCCTGTGAGGGGAGAAGAGCAGGAAAGAGGAGGGTGGGAGGTGAACAGGACCTTCCCTGTTCTCTTTACTGTTCCTTCTCATCAGCTGGAACTTTAATTATTCTCTTTTTTTCCCCTGCATCCAAACTGTGCAAAAAATTGGGGGACAGCTTGAAAACACTTAAAAGCCTTTCACTGACCGGTTACACCTGATGAGTAACAATCATCCAGGTCAGTTCTGAACGAGGTCCAGAGACCTCTGCGGAATTTCCATCTGCTCGCCACAAACAGCTTCAGGGGAATTTGGCTTCTTGATGCACTTGAATCCATAATGTTCGGGCCGAGGTGAAATGAGCCCAGCGTACACCGTCTCCAGCGCCAGCTTCCCACAGCACGCGGCCCCCGAGCGACAAAGCTACAGCAACAGAAACACCCGGACTCGCGGAATGAAGGGTGCTGTAAATTGTCACCAGACGGTTCAGACATTTATAAGCTCTCAGGTGTTGATCACAGCAGTTTATTTAGATGCTACGTGTGCGGCACTGAGGTCCTTGGCACTAGCAGGGAACAGAAACCAGCTTTTGGTTATTTCTTTGGTTAGATTTTCTCCTCCCCCCAAGACTGAGCACTTGCTACCAGTTTTTGGCAGCAGGTTTTGATATTTTAGTAAAAATTTACACTTTTGTCACTTTTGAGCAAACTTCCACCATGCAAAGCTCTACAGGCATTATGTAGTGATGAGACAAACGTCTGTATAAATGCACTTGGATTATCAAAACACTCCACTACATTTTCTGAGGCTTCCCAGAGCAGGAAACAATAAAATTCAGGACAAGGCATGGGTGGGTGTGTGAAACCTCCACCGTCAGCAAGCTGTACGACTTCAGTACATCTTCTCTGTGCATATCACCTGCATTTTGTTACCAAACCCAGCAGAATCCACTTAACCATATTCAAATCACATTTAAATGAAGGGGCACAGTTTCTGAAAACACGTCTTTGCAGCACACTGAAAGGATGCTTACAATTGATGTGGTAAGTGTAAATTTATTACAATTATTCACCTATTTGATCAACTTCCACCCACGTACTGTCACTCCTTGATGGAAGTTTCATCCACATATACTTTGAGAAACACATTTAAAACCACAGAACAGTGTCACGTTTTGCCCCAGAGCCAAAGCTCATTTCTTCACTACTGAAGAATTGTAGAATAAATTAAAATTGCTCTTGAGTTCTTAAAAACGCTTAGGCGGAGGCTTCCCAAGGCTACCAGAAACACAGACAAACACCCATCACAGCACATCACCACCACCCACCAAAACACCGGTGGCTGAGAATCACGAATACTCCCATGGCAACGGGTAAATATTAATAACAGAGTGAAAAGGTGATAAATACTTTCCCATTGGTATATAGACCCTAAAGAACTTCCCCCCCCCCCCATCTCCTTCCCTGAGAACTGAAAGATCCCGCAGGCTCCCTGACAGGCTCGGTTCTGCACAGCACAAGCTCTCCCATGCGAGCGTGGACACGACCCCCTTGCCAGCCTCCCGGGTGGTGGTAGAGCTCAGTCATAACAGATAGAGCAGGGGATAACAAGACATTGATTGGCATATAATTATGTTAATCATGGCACCCGCCGCTTCATTTGAGACCGAAGCTCAGCAGCTGTATAAATTAGGTGTTTGAAAAGAATTTGGTGACTGACCTCGAGCCTACTTAAGCAAACAGAGATTTACTTATCAGAGGCACACGATTGTTCAATGGAGAATGCCATAAATAGGTGAGAATTCGATGTTTTAAAGCCCCTGTGCAGCATCTTAATAAAATATTCTGCCAGTCATCCGCAAAGTTCAAGTGTCCTCTGTAGGTCAGGCTGAGTTTACCCAAGGCTGACATTGGTTCACTTCCCTTCACCAAACAATTCCATGCATTGCAGCTGTCTGAGAGCAGCTTCCTGGGTCATCAGCTTAGTCATCTGCTCCCAGATATGAAGTTCCCTCACATATACACTGTCCTTAGAATTATTTTTCTCCTCTGCTTCTCCCTCCCCACCTCCCTCTGACTGAAACTTTGTTCCAGAAGCTGATTGCCCAGGTTTACATTGGATGTCACAGGAATCCTTGACTTAGTTTCCCAGAAGCAATCAGTAGCGTGTTCCAGAGAAAAATCTTCTTATCTGCTTCTGGCTAGCTAGCATCAAGCTGAGGAACAGATGGCGTGATCCTTTAGGAAAACAGAGATAGATGGGCTGAGGTGAGACAGAGCACCCGGATCCATTTCTCTGATGAGAAATGAAGCCCTGAGATGGCATCGCCTCTCCCAAGGTGGCAGGGGCAGCAGCAGATATGAAGAGGAGCAGGTGAGACAATGGGATCAGAAGGCACCTGGTGCTGAGCTGCAGATCTCCCTTACAGCAAGCTCGTATGGTGCCGGCCAGCTGAAACCAGCACCTTCTCAAGGTTTAGCTGCCAAAGCAGGAAGCTGTGAGAGACCCGGTGGTGGTGAGAGAAGAGGGAGGAGTCTTCTGTTAGAGCACCTTGCCAGGGACTATCCACCAGCAGGGTTCTGTTAATCTTCCTTGGATTCTTGCCTGTAGCCACAGCAACTGAAGTCGTGGCTTTCTCCTGTGACCAGCCTAAACACTGTTCACTCTTGGCTAAGAGGGTTCCAGCAACAGCCCTTATAGTTTGATTATTTCAGTTCCTACTGCTGAGGGCTCTGACACCCTCACAGCAAAGGAGTTTCTCCTTAAGTTTAGGTGGAACTCCCCATCTTCCAGTTCGTGCCCTGTCCTGTCACTGAGCACCACTGACAAGAGCCAGGCCCCACCCTTTAGACCCCCCTCCCTTTAGACATCGATGAGCACCGATCAGATCCGAGTGTTGCACCAGCCAAGCTCCTGCCAGCCCATGACCCAACACATGTGTCTGGGCTTGGGCCCGATGCTTTCTCAGAAGCACTTTGTTTTTGCAGATGTAAGGATTTAGCCGTGCCCATGGGGAGGGGGCGGGTGGACAGACACATGGGGGGTCAGGCACCGTCCCCTCTGCTCTAGCAGCTTGCACTTTCCACCTGCCCAGATGGGTGAGCAGAGAAGGAAGGGGCAGGAGCAGAGGCAGGTCTGTCCCAAACAGCCTCTCTCCTCTCCTCACTTCCACAGAGAACTCAATTTAAAAAAATAGAAAAAAAAAAGGGGGTGGGGGGAGAAAAGCAGCAGTTGTCTTCTCCCCGCAGCGGGGGCACAGTGTGAACAGCCCCTGAGTGACAGAGTAATAGCCAGAGGTTGGGCTTCGCTGCCTTTTTCCTCCGTGCATGTGGCTCACAACAAAGGCCATTGCCCTGATCCTGGACATCTTGAGTCTTTCGAGCTGTCTTCAGCGTGCAAGCAGCTCTGTTAAGCAGCATTAATGATTACAGCATACGGCTGTAAAGATAAACATGAGAAGTATCTTATCGGTCCTTTAGCGAAAATGACTATGCAGCTAACCTCTGAGACAGTGCTTGGGGATGGGAAGAAAAGATAAATTAATAGTCTTTTTTTTTTTTGGTGGGTGACTTCTCTGCAAGGCACTCCCGATTGCTGCACAAACACTCATTCTTCACAGGGACTGGAGGGGGGGGAAGAGTTTTGAATAATACCTGTCAAACTCTGAGGTTATCTGCGAACTGTTCGTTTTGACCATTCACTATCAATGACATGCAATTTGTCCCATGAAATATTTTCAGCGATCTCAATGGGTGAGATAGTTTTATACAAGAAAAAACAGCTGAAGAGGGCTAGGACAGGTCTGTGAATGCCACCGAGCGAGCTGCTGTTCAACAAAAGAAGTGAGACAGATTCTGCTCCTATTACTCTCCTATTTCTAAGGGACCATTCAGTGTAAGATTGATCAAGTTGTCAGTTACAAATGACATCAAACAAAAACCTGTGTGGCTTATTGATGAGTTTATCTGCAACGCTGGGTCCTCTGTTCTTTGCACTTGCTGGAAACCAAAGCATATTGAATTTGCTTGACATCATGAAGCCGATTCTTTATCTGCCATATTCTGGTACCGAGCAATTTTATATACATTTAAAAGAAAACTCTAAGGTATAGCTTATTTCTCATTTTTCCTCCTCAAAAACAGCAGATGGCTGCATACTTCTTAGAAGCCAGTTATACCACTGAGCAACAAAAATGTCTGATGGGATCTTTCCCGTTAAAAAAAAAAATTAAAAAAACCAATGCCGCAAGCAACAAACCCTTGACGCAGAATTTTATCCCATAACTGGAAAAAATAAATTGGAATTCCATAATTTTATTCCATATATATGTCTTGGCACAAGCAGCCCAACTGATTAGCAAAACCAGTTGTTTAAAATATTAATCTCATCAGCAGAAATAAAGGAAATTCTATTGCTTCTTGCGCTTTAAGCAAACTGCTGACTTGCGTACAAGACAGAGACCTGCACATTTCAGCAGAAGCAAACGGTAAAACAAAACCAAAAACCAAGCCCTATTTTGAAATACATCTCAAATTTTGGCAAGAAAATACAGCTGGGCCCTCTTCAGAGTAGTCCCTTAACTAACCTCATCAGGGTGCAGTCCCTAACCCTAACCCTCTCCTATACACGCCAGGCTTTTGTAGTGTTTTCTCGCCCCGCCCCACTCTCTAAGTGCTCACATATGCATCAAGAGAACAAGGCATCCTTCGCCCGCCTGCCCCCCGAGAGCCTCCCGTCCTGAAGTGCAGGGGAACCTTTTAAGCAGGGTTTTAATTAGCACCCATTGTCCCTTGGCTGGCAGGACCGGCAGAAAGGGACGGTGGCTTGAAAACTGCCACCACAGTGGGAATCTAACTTTGCAGTTGAACCAATCTGCAAACTCTGCGGGGACTTGGGCACTGAAAATGCAGAGAGGAGAAGACGAGGGCATTAATTATAGCCACGCACTCATCCTGCTACGTCGGAGGGCCCGAGAGCATTTCTCTTGTATGTTTTATTTAAGAATCATATAAATCCACTAGAGAACGAGACCTGGTCATACAAGTCTAAACATAAAAGTGAAACTCAGCATTAAGTCTACCACTTGATCTTTAACTTGCAGCATCTGTCCTACAGATGGTTCTTTCTGAAGATGCCTGAAATGGCTAACTGGGAAAAGGGGATTTCTGGAGGGAGATATTCTTGGGCTTTAGAAGGCTCAGGGTATAATAAGCAGGGGTTGAGGTCTGACAGTTCTCCACCATCAGCGGAGAGATGCGTGAGTGATGATGCACGACACGACACGGCTGCTTCGGGGAAACCAGGCTGCAGCCCTCCACTTGAGCTCCCCAGATTAAAACTTGTACTGGAGGCTGTCTTTTCAAAGCGGAACCAGTAAAACCTGACTGATTTTTGTGTGGTTCTGCCCCAGCCCAGGCAGGGCTCAGCCCCAGCCCTTCTGGCTGTCCTGGTGGCAGGCAGCAGCAGCTCACCCCATCTACCAGCCAGTCATTTCTGCAGAGGGCTTCTCTCTGCCCTCTCGGGGAACAAGCTTCAAAAAAAGCCAGAAAAAAAAGATGGAAAATGAGCAAGAGCAGTGAAAGTAAACCATACTCGAGCTCACTTATCAGTACCATCTATTTTATAGCTATAGAATTCTTTGCATTCTCCTATCTCAATAGAAAGTAGAAAAGAGTGACATGAGATAACATCTCACCTTGTTACAGTTACATTTTTGACAGATTCATTCGGCACGTCGGTCCTGTTTCTTTGCTGTGTTTTAGGAACGTCAGCTCCTCGATGTCACACGCAAGGCTGCACCACTGGCAGCACTGATTTCAGGACAATGGTCACTACCACAGAGACAGGAGGATGCTCCCAGTAAAAACCTTCACGTTAGGCTTTGGAGGGAATAAAATAGTTTTAAATACTAAAATAAAAAATGGCGGGGAATAATAACAATAAAAAAGCGTTCTTCGAAAACCTATTTTATGTTAATTTAAGCAGTCAGTTCTGTGAGGAACTGCATCTGCTTTCAGTGCCAAAAAATACAGTAAGGTTTTCTTATCAGCACAGGTTTTCTTACTGAGACTCGCTGACATCAGGACAGGGGAGCGGTGAAAAGGCCCACTCTGAGGAGCAGGTTATATTTATGGACCCTTTTCAGCTGCCTAGAACCTGATCTGAATCAAAACAGGGATGTAGCCAGGAGCAATCTGGGAGCTCCATGCAATGCAAACCTCCTCCTGACGATTTGAAGAACGCTCTTAATTGCATGTTAAATAGATCTTAGAAGTCCACAAGGAGCTGGCACGGCAAGCTCCCAGGAGCCGAGAGCTATCAAAAGTAAAATTATCTAAAGAAAAGCAAATATAAAAAAAAAAGTAAAATCTGCTTTTTTTCTCCATTCCTCTCTTCTCCTTCAATGCACAGGATGGGCAGAGTTCAAGGAATGAGCAGCTTCGCAGTATTTGTGCCCACAGGCCTTATTTACTATACACAATTCATATCCTGCTCTGAAGACAGAGTTATTAAATTCCCCATGAACTTTTTTTCATGGCTCTGCCCACAAAACCGTAGCTAAGGGCTTTGTGAACAAAATGAATTTATTTTTACAGCATGTTTCTGAGGACAAGGGCACATCGCAAGAGGCAAGTGCTGCCATCAATTCATGGAGAGAAATATTTTGGGCATGTAATTTAAAGAACCAGGACCTGATATTTTTGAGCCACTTCACAGTAAGAAGAGTTTAATCTATTTGAAGCATGAATAACTTTGTTCAGTTCCATGAGGTTTCACACACACACAGTTGTGCCCCCACCCCCCCAAGAAAGGCATGCCAGAAATCAGGGCTGTATTTTTATTATGCTGAAACAGCGACAGAGAAATCATCGCCGCTCTGCCCCTGTGGTGTTCAGGCAAGGGCCTGGCTTCTCAAGGACAACGTGCTTCAGGCGTTTGAGTGCAACAAGAGGACATAGCCCTGATATTAATTGCACCTCCAAAGTGATGACTACTTCCAGCAGCTGCAAGAGGAGATAGTTGAGCCTCATTAGCTAAGCCCTAATAAAGGATGTGGTACTGCTGTCAGACAGTAATTCTTCCTCCTTGGAATCACTGCAACAGAAATTGCCCAATGCAGGGGCTGCAGGCTGCGGGGAAGTCTTTATAGGTAACATGTGAGACCTGTGCACAACTTTGTCTTCCACCCCAGCGGTGCTATTCCCATGTTGTACCTTCAACTGCAGGTCAGGGAAGGTATCTCAAAAACCACCAAGAAGAAAAACTAAGAGAATTTGTGTTGAAAACAGAGCTGGGATGAGGAGTCTGTGGAGGAGACAGGAACCTGAGGATAGCGTGAGCAATGCATCAGAGCGCGTGGGATGGGGAACACATCTCAAGGAGGGTTGGGGAATAGGATGCAGAA
Source organism: Ceryle rudis (assembly GCA_033439905.1). Classification (NCBI taxonomy): domain Eukaryota; kingdom Metazoa; phylum Chordata; class Aves; order Coraciiformes; family Cerylidae; genus Ceryle; species Ceryle rudis. Next base: position 3,470 of record JAAGNO010021184.1, on the reverse strand, counting down.
GCAGCAGCTGTAACGGGCATTAAATATACAGGGGTAAAGAAATCAAAGTATGTAACTTTCTTGTTCCGAAAGAGGAAATCTCAACCACTTAGTGATAGAAACACCATTGCTGAATGGGCAGGCTTCTGGCTTCATTACCATGAAGCCTAAATCCAGTTCCAGTGCCAATATTTTGCAAATACACAGTACCAAGGGTAAAATCTGCGCATCACGCCGACGTTAGCGCGTATTGATGAAGACGGAATGCGTGCACAGAGTGACCTCAACGGCTGGATGAGACCAGAAGCAGCTTTTCTGAAGTGATTTAGGGTCAGAGCAGACAAGCAGTAGAACACAAGCTTCCCCTACAATGCTGTGGCCAAAGGGCTAATATGCCATGGATGTAAAAATGTAGGAAAAACAGGTGACGACTTCATTTTCCTCTATAGCAAAGATGAATTCATTAGAAAGGTAGATATATTGGAAAAAATGGAGCTCTTAAAAGCAGAGTCACAGCTTTGTTCAAGAGCCGTACAAAATAGCATACTAGGAGAGACTTAAATCCTTCGACAGATTTAGTCCATTAAAAAGAAAGTTGAGAGTCACTTGACTGTAGTGCATAAATACAATTATGAGAAGATGATAGAGGACCCTTTAGTGGCCAAGGAGGTGTGACAAAGGCTGAATGCTGAAGCTGGACATAGGCATGGAAGGGAAGATGCACTTAAGGTTTTCATACAGAATGGGTGATATCAGCCTCTGAAAGAAGAGAAGTTTTAGAAGCTTCTGTTGTTTGAAAGTCTCCCGTCAAAACTGGGTGCTTTTCTGAGGGCTAAGATTTTGCCTGAGTCTAGAAGAAAGAAAATGGACAGGCCATTTTCACTGAGAACCCCAAATACAGTACCCTCAGCCAGGTCTGAGGAACTGGGGGAAATGACACTTCCATCTTAACTGTTCTCTCTACTTTTAAAATTTAAGGAAGGTAGATTTGACCCAAAGCTATAAAGCTTCTGTCAAGCTGAATTGCATCTTTTGTTGCATCACGTACTGCTTTACCAACATGTTTTGTCTAGCTCTGTTCAGCTCAGAGGTAATACCATGAGATTTAACAGCTTTGATTTATAGGTCTGATGAGACAATCAGATGATCTCGCCAGAACTTAAAGTCTATAAATCTATCAATTTATTCTTATTAACAAAAGAACTTTGCATGCTGATGTTTATCTACTGCAGTTTAATAACAACTTCTTTTCCTAACAATAATCAATGAGTATGTTCCCTCATATATTTCACTTCATTAAAAAAAAAAATTGTTTTCTTTATCTGCTCATCTGAACTGCTGAAAAAAACACATCCATTCACAGACGAACTATTCTATGAATTTGAGAATAAAGCTTTATGTTTAAATTAACATCCCCCAGTCCCCTCTGATGATTCCCTGCCTTCCCCATTAACAACAGGAATCATGATACTGGGTAGCACGCACCCGTCTCTCACAACACTGCATCCTTTGAAGCAAAAAATAGTTGACAAAAGCATCATCGAGAGCTGTGGGTACCCTGGCAGCAAATACTGATGTTTCTCATGAGAAATTTTCTTAGGAACCCGAAAAGCAACAGGAAGAATTTGGAAGCCAGAGGAGGCAATGCTAAGCACTTGGCAAAGTTCTCTTTTTATACTTAAATTCTGCTCTTCCAGATACCCCTCCAGGAGACAATGCGGGCGTCGGGCTTCGCTGCCTGTAGCTGGAAGACCCAGCAGCCTGATCTGAAGGGGCAGCAGAGCCACCGAGTCGCTATGGAGATGGGAAGCGGCGAGGCAGTGCATTTGCTCCCGATTCACCCGCTCTGCCTGATCTCATAAGGGGCCATTATAGCCACGTCTCCCTCTCTCTCTCTCTCTGAAGAAATGCTGATGTCTTTGGGGGCAATGGCAAGAGCAAGGTGAAGCTGGGCCTCAGAGAAGGGTATCTGGGATATTTGCACCAGGTCCAGCCTTTCAAAGTATAATTCAGAACAGTTTTTGGCTGTTAGACCTGACAGCATGTGCCAAATACAGATAAGCCAGCGGGCTGGTTTTGATGCTCAGTCAGAGTGTAGAGAAAAAGGAGCATTTCTCAAGTGATAGTAACCTCATTAACAGCAGCCATGTTACAGCAATCCCGTGCTACCCGAACTCTCCGCGGAGCACAAGCTGTCGTGCACCACTGGACGCGTGAGCGGGCAAACCGGAGGTGCTTTACACAATCATCTCAGAGATGCCTGGAAAGTTTGGGCGAGATTTCTCCACTTTCAGAATACAGAGGGTTACTCACACTCTGTTTATCTCCCCATCTCCTCTGCCTCTTACAGAGAATTTTTTTTTTTTTTTTGGAAGTGAAATTTATAACCCGAAAAGGAAATTATTTGCAGGGAGGAAGAGCTACAAAGCCTGATTTTTTTCTTTTTAAAGCCACTTGTTTGGCTGCTGTTACTTTGCATGGGTTTGAGGCTGCTCTCTTATCTACACATGTATCTTAAAGGACCGGGGAGAGGAGTTACAACATACCTTGATGGAGTCATCAAAGAGAAATATATGTCTGGCTTCAATTTAGCTTAGTTCAGGGACAGAATGCACGTGGTGGGTGACACTCATTTTCAAGGGCTTGTAAAGAAATAAGTTTCCCAATTTGTACTCTTACGTAAAAGAAAAAGGTTTCCCTTTCAAATCTGTAAGGACCAGATGTTTTTACAGGCTTTGTAGGGTGAGCTGAAGGGAGCCCTTTGCCTTCCTCCCCCTGTGCTGAGCACAGGGCTGACAGTGACCTGTGTCATCCCCCCAGCACTCTGTATGAGCACTGCCAGCTTTGCCAGCACGATTTGATACACTCTGGACTCTAAGCTCGATTCATTTAATGAAACAGGCTTTCTAGAAGAAAATGTGAACGTCCCAGGAGGGCAGGAGGGAGGGGAGGGGAGGAAACCCACGGAATTGCAGATGCTGGTCCACTGTTCTGGAAACTCTCATGGGAGCTCAGGGGAGGGAAAGGGTCCTCACATAAAACAAGTTCCTCAAAAAGCAGGAGGAGAGAGGGGTAGGGGCTTCCCTAAAGCCATGTAAATCCCGAGGACAGGAATCCCTGTGTGTATCCGTGCGCATATCTCACAGTGACAGATCATCTGATCACAGGAGGTTATGCTGAGCTTTTTCTTAACTTGCAGATCCCCTTTGGTTTTAACCTCTTACAGTTTTGCTTCATTTCTGATAGAGGCAGGGCTGTAAAACTCATGTTTATCCAAAGCAAAAATAATCCGTGTGTGTCAAGAAATATAATTCCATAATTTACTCTGGTGTACAGAAAAAAATTACAGAGCATTTATCTCACACCAATTGCAACTCATACTTCATTACTATTTTCAGTGAAATAGATTCATAGAATCACAGGCTGGTTTGGGTGGGAAGGGACCTTTCAAGCTCATCCAGTCCAACCCCCTGCAGGGAGCAGGGACATCT
>JAAGNO010021183.1:0-14068 GCA_033439905.1 Ceryle rudis | reverse complement strand
TAGTTTTAGTAAAAATCTAGTGATTCTCTAGAAAGATTTTGATACAAAAGACCAGCTATCTATCCAAAGTCTAGGGACCACTAGAGTGAAAAATGCCAAGACACACTGGCTGCTATTGTTTACTGCTTAATCCCAAGCACCATGATATACCTAATAAGAGCTACGTTACTTTGAATGTGCGCTACTATCTCCACAGTTAGGCAGGAATATGGCAGAGTACAAACAGTAGATTCTGCTCCCTCTGTTGGTGGTCTGAATCAGCCTGCACAACCAGAAGTTTGCCTGAAAAATGTTTTCTTAAATTAACATTTATCACCTACACTCTTGAACTACTTCCTCATTTTTGCCCCTTCCCTGTGCTAGTAATCCAAATTTGCCATGTTTTCTTGATCAAGAGTGCTGCTTCCCCTTTCTAGCCTTCTATGTTTGCATCTGCTATACCAAATGCATTGCTCGCATCTAGCCTTCTAAATATTTCATCTACAACTGGTTTTTTCCATGCTATAGAAAACATACACTGCAAAAGTTAACACACGTGTGGTGTACTTAAAACTTCCCCTAAACGAAGTTTACAAATGTGGTATGAAAAATGAAATTATGTTAGCAAAATGCTACTTTGTGTCTCTGGATAAAAGCAATCAATATTTATCTCTGACTTTACGATTCAATAACTTCTTGTCTATACGTGAATAGTATTTGCATTTGTCATTGTGTCAGCTTTCTTCAGCACAATTTCTAATTAATCAGTACCCCAGTTAACAGTCTCAAAGCAACCTGGGTATATAAAAAGTCCCCAACTGTACAGTCAAAGCAAAACTTCTGGTAGCATAATCTGACATCACCATAGCTGGTACATTCACCTACCTGGAAGCAAGGACAATGTCTGCTTCAGCTCTACTGGTAGCAAAGCAAGGTGAGCTGTTTGTTGGAATAAGATTGAAACTACACTTAAAAACATGGGGAGATAATGTCTCACACACAACCACAATTTACTGTTTCTGCAGTCAATCTGTTCTGTTAATAATTCTCTGTATTCTGTGCAGTATTTTCTGTTGTACTGGTAGCATTGTGAATCTGGTATTTTTAATCCAACTTGCTTTCTAAACATTCTAGCATGAATTTGTTTGTCCTAGATGGGTTTAAAATAACCAAGAATGTAAATTGTGTATAGATCTACTATTTTTCTACTAACTTGCTCCATTTATCCCTTATAATATTTTAATACTGGAATACAAAATCTTGACAACTTTCTCTGCAAGCAACTAACCTGAGCTGATACCATTTTACATGTTTTGCAATAAATTCATAGCATGTTACATATAAAGGCAATATGGTAAAGATTGTCCAGTATTTTCAATGTTTCAATGATATTGAGCTACAATTTCCGTTTCCTTTCAAAACACTTAATCGCTGTCAGTGTAAAATAAAGACAAAACTGCACTGATGAGGTGCATCAAATAATTTCTTGACATAAAGTCTTCAGTGTTTGAATCAGAAAATACAGCAGGTGAGTGCAGTATTTGTAATCAAATAGCTTTGCTAAATTACAGAATGCATTGTTAAACTTCACAGAAGTAGTGTCTAAGGAGGCAAAACCATTTCATTTGCCTAAAGCATACAGCCTGAAAGCCGTACAAACTTCTATTCAAACCTTCAAATGCACGTCAACTCGGTCTGCCCATGAGCTGCTTTCCACGTCTGGCTATTTCTCTGTTGAAAAGTATACCAATCATACCAAATAATGTGCTGATTCTTCAAATAAAACAAGGTTTCAGAGCTCAAGTCTTCCCAGTTGGAAACCAACCTTGAAACCTCCAACCCCTGCCAAGAGGCTACTCAAAATTTTTCTCTTGCAAAAGCAACTGAATGAATGTGGTATTCAGAGATAGCACTGGAGTCCAACTGAAGCAAGGCTGGCTTCTGTCCCATTAGGTGCCACAAGTATTATTTCACATGCCTTCCTGTCCTTGGGCTGGATAAGACTCTGCAAGTAAATCATCCTACGCCAGAACTTTGTCCATAGGCACTTGCTAGAATATTTGCTACTTCCAGTCTCAATATTTCAGTCTCTGTTGGGAGGGACATGCCAACCTACATGTAATTTGTGCCACTTATTTCCAAATCTGTCAAAATGTTAAACAGACAGCTCTTAAACAAAAGGAAAATTGACAAGGATTTCTGCTCAATCCATGAACCAAACAGAGTACTTATGAATTATATACTATTGCATGCCAATGGTAACTCCTATATTGATTCAGAGAGCCATAACCAAAAATAACTTCCCCTTTCATTGTAATTATCCTGGACTGATGGAGAAACAAATGTTCCTCATTTCTTCCAACTATCTGAATATTTCTGTGTAGAAAACCATCATACACTCTAAAAGTTAGATGTCTAATGTTCTTGCATAAGCAATTCCTGAAATTTAAAATTCTGGTTTCATGCACACAGGCTGTCAGAGAGAAAAGCACCTAAGCACATGCCTTCATATAAACTATGAAGCAGATAATTGTTTTCATGGGAAACAAAATGAAGTTCAAAGTCTTTTTTCAATTTCCATCAGAGAGCCTGCCACTTTTAAGTCCCTGGAAAGACTCCTCTGTATGAATCTGGTAATGGCCAGTGGATATTTAGTGTCTTGTAAACATCTGACAGTAATACCAGGGGTGTAGGTACTTTATAGATATTCCCCATAGTTGGAAAGTCCTTCCTCTGTTTATAACTGCAGTGCACCTATTCATCTTATACCAGAGCCTCGTGCGAAAGCTGGGTATGACACTTGCTACATGCACCACAGATGCAGTCTCAGAGGAAAATACAGAAAATAATTAACAGTACAGGCCATTCTTGTCTGTGTGTTGTAGTGACTGACACAGCTAAAAAAGCAGGTATCAATGACGAGATGGTATTCATGAAATACCGCAGACATAGCATACAAATATTAACTAAAAAGTCATTATAAACCTCCATTAGAGTAGAAACCTAGGTCAGTCTTTGAGGAGTGACTGTCAGTCTGACTCAGTAATTCCCTGTGTCAGTATTACTACCAGGCTACCTTGGAGGATACAACTCCATTCAGAAGAAATTGTCAGCTCAGTTTTAGGACACTGAGATTAATTATAGGCTCTGACATTGATTTGTAGATGTTTAAACTGGTCAATGATTTGCTGCAGCCAATGGCTCTGGCTGCAGAATGTAAAAACAAAACACATCTTACAATATGTATCTGACTCAGTATTTTTCCTATGTATTTGCAATGGTTTTATGGTGAATTTATGAACTACGATTCATATGATCTCTCACAATCCTTTCTTCATAACACATTGTTCAAACAAGCACAAATGTTGTGTAGGTTGTCATCGCACATTCTCTAGGGAACAATATTTCTACTGCGAGATGATAAATATGTGCCATAGACTTTTGAATTCTGAGAACTTTAAAATTGCAATAGCCTTTCTAACATATATTAGAAACATATGGCCATAAGTAAAAGCTATTAAAATGCTTCTATTTTCACCTTCCTTGTGAAGGGGCTGCTGGGGGCACAGTAGAGGTTCACAGTATGTCTATATATATTCTGTATTTTTTCGAGTTACTACATGATTTTTCATTTTCTGTGCACAGACAAGGATTTCAAAGATCTGACAAGGACCTCATTCTGAGGAACTCAACTCTCTGACCAAATTAGAAGATTAAGGAAAAGAAAGCAGGACTTTGCAGAAAAAGATCTGGCGTTCCCCCGTCAGATGTTACTTCATCACCAAATATTATTCACTACCTAAAGTACAATAACATTAATAGACTCTTCCATCATAACGTTGACAAGTAAGATCTCTGTGGATTCTGCTGGGTTTGTAAAAATATAACATTCCCTGTCGTCATGTAAGGAGAGTTATTACTGCTGATATGATGAGACAAAGCTTGTTCAAGGATGCCTACAAGTTTACAGAAAGTCTCTTCTGTTATGATTTTTTTTTTTTTGCAAGGCCCATATTATGCAATGAGTCCATGAGATGTGAGAAGTTAAAAGACCAGAGGCTGTATCTTGAAGGGATTTGTAATTAAGCCTTGAGACCATACATTGTCAGGAAAGAGGCTTCTAATGACTAACTAGCTCAATCTAGGCACAAAGATGTTCCATCTCCAAGGTATTAAATAATAAAAAAGATCAGCTAGAGAACAACAAGCTTCTTTAGGCAATAAGGCATGAACTACCAAAGGCAGTTAGGCTGAGGATCTCAGGATGTCTGTACTTGTAACTTGCAACTCTTCCCTTGTGAACTAGTTGCTATAGCCTGATAAGGCTTCAATCTAATTTTAAATCCAGGAAGGACTATTTCTGAAACAACAGCTTTAATATGAAAGACCTATAAAACTTCTGCATTTAAATTCTATTAAATTGTAAAGGTAGCTGAATACTCCTAGTTTTCATTGAAAATTTTAGCCCAAATAAACAAAAGTTTTTAAATAAACAACATAAAAGCCTCCTTCACTGTGAAATTTTCATGAGACAGAGTTGGAGGGTTCCCATAAAATATAACCCGTTTCAATTTATTCCATGAAAATAAAACTTCATATGCATTTGATATAATAGATGTGAAACACTCTAGCAAATTTGTATCAATAGACTCATTTTGTCTCACGAGTTCTAGTGGAATTTAAGTTGCAGAGGCAACAGACTCTTTTAAAATGCCCATAGTACAAATTATTTCATAAAACCACCACCCTAGCTTAATGGCTGAATGTCTGCCAAGTTCCTTATTTTAAATCTTAGTGGTTCAAAAGTGGAATGAAACAAGTATCAGTCTATTAGTTGAAATCCCTAATGTCAAAATCATCAAAGCATTTTTTCATCATGCTCAGTAAGGAAATATGTTTAAATATTAATCATCCACAAAGTAAATAAAATTTAAATGTCATGTTCTATTTCATAATTACATTATTATAATAGCCAGGAAAATCACACCCCTAAGCTTCACACACAGTAATGCACTGTAACAATCTCAACTTCTAGTCTGATACTCTGGAGTACGTGCACCATACCATTACAGTTTTTTGCCTCTTGCTGAAGTCAACATTTATTCTTCTCGTACTTCTTCTATGTAATGAAGTAATTTCAGCATTTTCTAGCAATGCTCCAGAGAGGATAAAAAAAAAAGCTGATCTTCCACTGAACACAAATTTCAGCAGAATACCATTCCTGCCACCCTGACAGAAATAAAGACAGGATAGAAAGGACAGCGGGATTGATAGTATGGAATAAATAAAAGAGTGATTACAAGAGAGTGATTATACTCACCTGTAAATATCTAGACTATCAGTAGTCAAAAGGAAATGCATAGAAATAGGCATTTTAAACTTAACTGGAGTTTTGATAAAATACAATAGAGCGCTGCTTCAGTTCAGTTCCATTGGTGGAACACATGTTGTTACCGGCTTCATGGCTGACAGTTCATTGTCCCAGCAAAAACAAAAGCAGCCCCTACTGAAGCCATAGACATAATCTACCAATGCATGTCATTAGATTACCTTCATGACAGAACTGCCTGTGAAATTTCCAATGAACAGAATGTAAAGCAGATATGAAATAATGCCTCTCTCTTGTAATTGAAAGAAGGATTTAAACCTACCCTTTCTCTTCAGAAATAGACCTGGTGATTAATTCCTGACACAATGTGATTGCTTCTTATTGGTTGTAAAAATCTGCTCCGTTTAACAAATTTTTTTTTTATTTAATAGAGTATATTTTATTTTAAGTATGTTTTCCTCTCTGTACTTGGAAAAATCTTCTATTTTTTTCTTAAATTCACTAAATTGAGAAAGCTCCCACTAAGGTGCTTTTCCTTCCAAAATACCCCTCGCTACAGAGTTGAAAGCCTACTCTACATAGTTTCTCTCTGAACACGAGGACGTTACTAAGTCTTATGTAACTTCACAATTTTTTTAAAAATAACTTGAAAGCCACACTGACTATCTTATTACACAAAATAGTAATGACAACTGAAAACATTCCATAGAGGCTACAACATATATGGTTTGAAAACTGGTTACCTTGACATCTCTTCCTGTCTACTCAAACTTTTAAAGTAATAAGTTCTTATCAGATTGAGGGGCAAATCTCACTCAGCTTTATACTTTGATATTCTGAAGGTCTTATATGTTGAAGCTATAAGTATAAATCTGATTTGATCTGGGTGCCAGTATTATACCTATGACGTTCTGAAGCTCTCCCCATTATATATGTAGATATGTAGATATTGTAAAGTGAATTAATGCTAATTAACAAGAGTCATCTCATTTTACCATTAGTCTTAGCATTAAAAGTCACATTCTATAATGGATTTTGACATGGCATCCTCTCCTTTCAGAAGCGTTAAGCACTTGCATTGGAAGTCAATAGAAGTTATGAATGCTTCACGCATCTGAAAAGCAATCCCTTGATTTTATGAGCATATTCAGCACCGTCTGTTAGAAAATTAAGTAAATACATCACCACATTATTGCTCTTCTTGCACTTTTGAGACCTGATAATGCCCTATGCCAGAGGTTAAGATTTCCTCCTACCATTATGATTACAACCTTAATATTGCTGTAGCATTCACAGGTTCTGATACAGCATAAACACAGAAATACTCATTCTTATTTTGCATAAAAAATACATGAATGAACTCCTAGCACTGCTATAAAAATTTCAGCCGATACTTTCTCTGCTATCACCTTCATCAGCAGCATCCAGGGTCACTATTACCCAAGTAAAAAGGTTGTCACAGCAACAGCAGGTCCAGCCTAGAGAAGGGCACAACATATTAAGCTAGAAAATTAAACACAGTCCAAGTAAAGATGTTTTCTAAATTCAGGCATGCCAAATCAGGCTATTGGTGTGATAAAGCACATTAAAGCCCCACAAATTCAGTTTGCTATAAGACTTTATGCATTTTGTTACTTGGAGTATCTTCTGTCATTAATGTTCATTAATGTTCATTAATGTTCTATCCAGCACCTTGTCTGTCAGAGTGTGTGTCTGGCAAATGGAGATGGTTATTCAGTGTGGATCTAGACACAAGTTGCAGCATAATCATAGTAACAGGAGTTCTAAAGGTGGCATGTACATGCAAGAGTTTTGATGAAATGTCCATCCTGGAGGGGAAACATAGTATTTACCCAACATGCCTAATAAAGAAGCTCAGAAAAGAACTGTTTCTCTTCCATCATAACCAGTATGATCTGCAGGCAGCTGCAATGATTTATACAGTGAATTGGGAAACTAAATCAAGATGAGCTTTCCAGCCTTCCCTTCAGCTTCCTGAGGAACAATTCGAGAGGCCAAACCATATCTGGAGGGCATGTAGTAAAGAGTCCTCTCAAAACTACCTCTGCAGTGGAATAAAACCAGAAACAAATATAGAATAGAATCTGTGCAAAGATGGCATTTTTTTCCTCTTGCTTTGCTTTAGGTGAAAACTCTGACTTCTATGGGCTTGAAGAAGCTAAAAGTTTGCACTCTCAGGAAAAATAAATTAAATAAGAGTTAAAATAGTATGAAAATAAAAGGTTGTTCACCTCTCTGTTTTTGGGGGGCAAGGGGTTTGCTTTGTTGTATTGGGTTTTTTTGCTATGAGGGATTTTCTATCTCAACCTATTATGTTAATCAATTAATATGTTATCTTTTCTCCTAATTTGTTCCAGCAGGAAAAAAGGGGGAAAAAAAATCATCAATAATTCTCTCAGAGTTGTTTCTAGTATTTTAACAAGCTTCATTTGTCTGTGAGAAGTGTAATTAATAATGATTCCCTACATATATCTAAATCCATTCAGCTTGTGGTACTTCCTTCTGATTTGGAGAGTTTACAACCAGTAATTCAGAGGTACCAAATATATTAGAAACAAACATATGACAACTTCCCAGAAAAGTGGAACATTATAGAACTATATGTAATACTTATAAATTAGTAATGGTTCATTCATGTTTTGTTTTTGATGTTTTGTTTCATTCTACTATGTGCTACTGAAAACCAAACACTAAAATTGCCTGTACCTTCTCAAGCACCCAGGACAGTTTTTGCTCATCTATATAAAGTGGAATGTAGTCTTTGGGAACTGATAGAGAAGCCAACAAATACGAGATAACTCACCCCAAGCATCAAGAGTCAAGAGCAGCTAATAATAACACTCACTCTTATCTTTACAGATGTATATGAAGTGCATTTTTAACATACAAGCTATATGGGGTTAGAAAGGTTTTAAGTATCAGTACTATCTGTCTGTAGGAAGAAGTACATTTATCATGGCTAAGGGATTTGATTAAGAAATGCTTAGTCATTTGAAGTATGATATCCATCAGTAGCTGCTCTATTCACCTTTGGCAAAAGATTGTTTACTGTCTTTCCAGGTGAAACCTCTGTCTAGCTATCCTATGGCATACCAGTATTTCAAAAGCATCTGTGTATGTCAACAGAAGGCAAGACTGTAGTGGCTAACAGTGTTCTAGAAGCATCAGAAACTAGTATCATAATTATCAAGTTACAAAATTACAGGAAAAATGGAAATAAATACAAATGGTTAGATTCCAATTAATTTTACTTTCTAATGTATTTTGGCCTTGCTCTGATACCGGGCCAGCTTTTAGGATTGTACTGAACACTCTAAACTTGAGAAGACAGTTCAGACCAGCCCTGATTGCCCAACACTATCTATATTCTTTGTGCACTGGGGAGGAGCTGTGCATTTCATACATTATTCACAACTTGCTGCAGTCATTCAGCAAGGTCAGTACATGACCTACCATACAGTAATGGGAAAAGATGACATATTTAGGGAGTAAGACAATGCAAAAATGTGAGCTGCTGTCTGCATCAATTTCAAAGTCTCCAGTTGTTTTTGAAGCCTGCTTCTGTGTCTAGCTAGAACTGATACTCAATAGCAGCCTGTGGATTTAGTGGGTTGATCTGGCTGATGAGGGTTAATATTTCTAATGCCTACCAGCTCCAGGCAGTTAATCACAAGAATAACCAAATACATCCCAGCTATAAATCAAGATCCACTTACACACCAGGCTATAAATTCACAACATGCAATATATTTATTTATGTTTTAATCCACTTTTATCTGCTTTCCCTCTCCAGTGTCTTTTATTATTGTAGGGCTCATTCTAATCTCAAGCACTCTTTCTTTATTCACCTATCAGTTTAGATTTATTCATAGTCTTCTCTGGGATGACCAAAGCATTTTCACTTTCTGCCATGGCTAACAAAATATAATTTTCTCTACCTACCACCACATCTCAGCTTTGACTTAGATGGAAAATCCTTTGAGGTGAAGGAATAACCTAATCTCATTGGCAGTTTCAGAGTGAAAATTCTGCTACCAAAGGAATCAGCTACCATAATTTTATAGTAAAGTTTCACTGTGATGAGAAATAACAGGAGAAGGCTGCTGCATAAACGACCAATTACATAAGATGGATGGAAGAAGAAATGTTCATATTCCCTCGCTTCTAACATTAATACATTTTGTTAAAGTATCCTTTCAGTATTTCCTTAAGAAATTACAAAGCATAAAAGAGGGCAGAGACTTTTACATGTAGTAACCAGCATGTTTAGCACAGACTGAGTGTCACCATTTAATAATAAACCATTTAAGCTTATTTGAGGTTTCAAGGGAATGTAGAAGTGAGCCAGAAGTACTACAAAAGTATTCTGCAGACTGTATCAGAAGGAATTTTTATTCAGATTTTTGGGATTGTCATGCGCCATCTCTGAACTGATAAACTTTTAAAATAAATAAGTTTACTAAAGAGTTTGCATGACAATAGAGACAAGCAAGAAAAATAAGCCTCATAGTCTAATTAAGCTGCCTCATCCTTTTCTTCAGGGTAAACTTCTACTAAACATAACTTTACAGAACATTGTACTGTATGAATTCCTCCAGGACGATTTAGAGATGGTGTATTAATGCTCTGGAATTTGTAGGAAGAGTACAAAAGAACTGAGACATTTTAGACTTTGGAGCGTTATTTTTGTGTGTGTGACCTAACAGTGGCTATTATTCTGAATTAATCTGTTCATAGAAAATATGCTATATAGTTGCGTATTTTAAGTTTGATTTAACTTTGTTTGCAAGTATACTACCACCACTAAATTTTCAGTTAGATTGTTTTCCAGTGTTTTTTACAGACCAGAATTCCAACTTGAGTCCAACTGGAAGTTCAAATAAGTACTTCACTTACATAAAATAAAATGTTTCATAAAATGTAACAAAATTCAGCACAGTTTACTATGACTGTCACTCTCTGATTCATATTATTTGAATATTTGCAATTAAAGAGGCTAATATAGAAAAAATAGTCTTAAATTTTTTTTTTTTAAATCACTGAGTCCAGTGACAGTGTTACAATGTACTAAAATAAACAAAAAACAACACATACATATAAACACACGGCTAGATGTACACACCATACTCTAGTGTGTACACTATATATATATATCACGCCATAATATAGCAGGAAACACACTTATCAGAAATATCGTATCATAAGTTGACATATTTGGCCTTGTCATTCTGTTTGTTATCACCCTAAATTACTTGCTATTTCAAGACATTTAACAAGTCATATTCCTTATTGACACCATTTATTGTTCCCTAAAAGGAATAAAGCTGTGACTGTACAATGTGCTTCAAGAGACCAGACCACTGACTCCAATAACATGAGTGACTCCCCAGGAAGCAGGAAAAGTAAGGTATGGATCTTTCATGTTTGGGCATAGTTCACTTTTTGCTAAAATGCTCTTTCTCTTGGAGATCACACACATTTGGGGAAACTTACAGTCAGACTAAAATATGAAAATGCACAATAGAACATAACAACAATGCCTGTTTGTGTGTGCCCCAAACTGATTTAGTTCCATGCCTTGGTATATTAGCCCCAGGAAAGAAAGAATGCTATTCAGCCTGATTGTCAGATTTGCCTGCAATAAAGCTCACTGTCGATTAAGCAATGAGCTCACAGGGACATGTGTTCCTTCATTGTCTTCCAGCAGGATTATCTGAGGTCATGTTAATTGGACAAGCAGAAAGTTCTAAACATCTACACGCACTTGTGACTGTAACCAGGGGTGACTGAAAAGTTAACTGATTTTAACTGGCAAGTGGTTACTAAGCATTCTATTTTTTTTCTAGAAAAAGAAAGTGAGAGCACATGAAGGGAAATTTTCCTTTGTGATTTCAGGGTATCTGTAGGATTGTAAAATTTGTGGGCTAGGTAAACCAATAGGGAATTTGTTGCCTCTCTATGATTTTGTCTCTTTTAGGCTAAAATAAGCATTATTTTATAAAAACAACACCACACAACAGTAAAAAAGAACCCAGACATTTGGGAAAGCTGCTATTCAAAGTACAGTGATAGAAACCACAATGTGAGATAGTCCAGCTGAGAAACAGAAAAATTACCAATAATTACGGGGGCAGGTAAGAAAACTAAAGACTGGGAAAAAAAATAATGCTACAAGGATTACTCATAGGAAGTACTGAGGTGAAGAGCTAAAAATGTTTCTGCTGTGCTTAGATGCAAAATTTGAGTCTGAAGGTGATACCAAAGTTGTGTTTGCTTTAGATCTCATTCAGCAGTCATTAAGCAAAAGGAATATACAATGATCTCATTTTAAAATGTGGCAGACTTCGGGACATTCCATGGTTTAAAGAAGTTTTCAGTTGGATACAGATAAAAAATAATCCGACTTCTACACCAGAACAGCCCCTTCCCCATGTCTTCTATGTAAATATCTTTACAATGTGCTTTAAGGGAGGTTATAATTAAAAGAACCAAGCAGAGTTAAAACAATCTTGCCAGTGTACAACACAGTTAAGTAAAACAAGTGAGCGTAAGGCTAGTAATTTGTATTTACTGAATAAGAAGGACTGCATGGGAGATACAATGAAACAAGCAGGAAGAGAAACAGAATATTGTTCCGGACTGTTCTATCTCTGTATCCATAAATACTTATGTGTTCCACGGGAAGCCCTTTTAGCATGCAACCAGGCAGGGCTTTTGCCAATTACGTACGAGAGCAGTTTCTGTGATTATCCCTCTAGGTTTTAAAGTAGCAGTTTGTTCTGTAAGGAAATAGGCTAATTCAGATGACAATAGACTAGCCTGTGGTGAACTCATAGTGCCTTAAATGCTCAGAAAGCCATACACCAGCAAGTTAAAGACCCCATATAGTCCAAAAGTGCAGTAGTGTAAGGCAGCTATGTAGTACAAAACCCACAGAGAGTAAAAACACTTCACACTTTTATGAGATCACGAAAAGTAGGAAATATGCAAGAAGAGAAGACAAAATGGGCATTCTTTTATTGTGATCTAATGAAAAAGACGGTCCAGAATTCAAGACAAGAGAAGTTAGCAGCACCCTGTCATTCTCAAGGCTGGAATCTTCTCTTTTGCCCTCCCCAGACAGCTCATCTGAATGGCCTCTGCTTGACAGGGGTAGGAAAGAGGAGAAATAATTTTTCCTTTGGGACCCTCTTTGACTGCTTGAACCCAGGGAATCCTTGAAGGTCTCCCATGAGGTGTCCCCCTAACTATTATAGAGAGTCCATTGGCAATCTCTGCTCTTCCCAGCCACTGACATGAACTGATTATGTCATGTTTTTAAAGAACAAGTAACCAAAAATTTTACATTAGAAAAGCTTAGATTGTGGGAAAATAAAAATTTTCTCACGGATTACATTTGATAGCTATGAAAATAAATGAAGAAAAAGATGCTACAATGCTGTAGCAAGAGCAGAGGTCTGTTGTACCCATAAAGCAGAAATATATTAAGCAGGATACAATTAATATTTGCTTTTCTTGAATTTAGGCATAGGTATTCTAAATTAACATAAACATACCCTGTCATAGTATAAGCATTTTGTAACACAGTTAAATGTAACATAACAAAAGGGGTAAGGAATATAGAAACATCAACAGTGTGAGAGGAAAAATAGGGAAGACTGGCTTTACTCACAATGCTTCCATCTTCCCTCAGCTAAGAGCTCTATAACTGGATGATCTCAACCTCAGCGACTAAGATCAAGGACCACCTCCATCAGTACTAACTACACAGCTCTGTGCACCACCATTAATTTAGGATAAACTTGTTAATAGGAATTTCCTGATTTAAAAGGGTGACAGTGATGAATAATGTTTAATAACTAAGCACTGGCAATATGTATGGCTACTCAACGTCAGCCTAGTATAGTTACATTTTGAAGTTTCAAACTGGCCTGATTTATCAGATTCGAAATACTCTCCTTGCTACAGTCTCTCACTCTCATATTCTCTAACTTGCATATACTCACGTTCACTTGCAGCTGAGCAGATAAGAAAAACATTGCCACAAAAGAAATGTGAAAATATTGAAGTCACAGGCTTGGAAACAAATTTTTATCTCACCAAAGTTTACAAGCCTTCATTTCTAGAATTTAGAAAGAAAATACTGATTTTTTTTTTTTACCAGCAGTTCTGTCAAGTTTCAAGCTGTCAGTAAGAGACATTTACTGAGTTCTAATCTTCTACCTTCAATACAGACATCAATTGAATCTATAATAGAGTGCAGCAGTGTCTCTTCCGCTTTGGGACTCCACGACAGCCACAGCCCACAGCCACAGTACTCTGCATCGCACAAGGGTCTGTGCCCAGAAGGGCTTTGCTGGAAAGCTCTCCCCTTTCCCACCGAAAAAGCTTATCCCCTTCCTCAGGCATTTCTCTATCACACTGGGGCATCTCTATCTCCCTTCACACCTCCCCACAAAATGCAGAGTCTAAAAACTAGATTCACAACATTCAAGCATCTGTGCTGTTATTCCCAACAGGTATTGCCTTATGGCTTGGCATAATGTGGAAATTTAAAAATTTTAAAAGAGTAAAAATATTATTACTAATGTAAGTGTGCTCATTTAATCTCTAAAGGTAATGATAAATCTACAGAATATAGGTTATCTGTTGTAATGCATCCTGAGAAGAATGGACATGTGGTCCATCCAGACTCAGTATTGCCTTGGCATGTCTAGGCCTGCCCTAATATAATCAGGC
>JAAGNO010021179.1:0-16498 GCA_033439905.1 Ceryle rudis | reverse complement strand
TCCTTTATTTCCTTTCCCTCTCTCCTTTATTTCCTTTCCCTCTCTCCTTTATTTCCTTTCCCTCTCTCCTTTATTTCCTTTCCCTCTCTCCTTTATTTCTTTTCTAGTTGCAAACCATATTTTCAATGAGTGCACAAACCCCAAAATCTCTTGAACAGGGACAGAAAGAATAAGCCATCTGTATCTGAATGTGCCTTGTATGCTCAGTATTCTAGAGAGATTAGATTTCAAAGTAACTTTTTCTTTTAATGCACACTGTCATTTCTTTAACTGTTTGATAGTCCAAAATATTTCCGAGTTCAAATTGACTACCCCTTCTCACGTACACGTATTATAAAGCAAGGCAGTTACATGGCAAGCTGTATTCTGTGAAATTTAAGCTGCTGAAGAAGTAGAAGTAAATTGAGTTTGTTTGGGTTTTTTTAAGAGTTCCTGCTTGTGCTAAATATGTTTATGAGAAAGAGGAAGATGTATCAGAATGATGCTACTGTCTTGGGCTTAAAAGCTTGTTCTTTATAGGTCCAGTCAGACACAGCTCAGAACTACACTATTTATTATTCTGCAAGTGGACCGGGAATTGATCAAGATCCAAAGGGTTTGTTTTACATAGAAAGAGAAACTGGAAATATCTTTGCGACTCGTGCAGTAGACCGTGAACAATATCCAAGCTTTCAGGTACAGGCCTAAAGAGTGTAAATATATATGTGTGTGTATATATATATTTTTTTTTTCTTCTCATGCATATATTTGAAAGCTGGGTTACAGGGGAAACTGGGAGCAGACAAGATCTGGAATCAGCTGTCTGTTCTGAGTAGCACGTTTGGTGTGGTAGAGATGAAATGAGTGACAAATAGCTGGTCCTCTAAATCTTGAAAGCAGATTTGGTTTTCACTGCTTAGACTCTAATTACAGCATGAACATAGTAAGCTATCGGATCTGCATCGCTTTTGGGAAGAGTTGGAAGATATCCCAGTGTTTGTCAGAGAAGGTTGAAAAGGTCTGTAGAAAAACAGGATCAGGAAAAACTAGACAGCTTTTTGAGCCTCTCTCAAGTGTTCAGTGTGGTATCTTGTTAACAAGGTGCACTGCTCTCTCTGCTGGCTGAGAAGTGTAAGAAGGCAGTTAGCAGAAACAAAGCCTCTGAATAGTTAGGTAACTTAACAGTACCTGTTACTGCATTTTATTAGATTATGTTGTAATGGGCAAATAGTTTTGCTGCTGTTCTCGATTTTGCTCCACACAGCAATATTTACATGCAGAGTTTTGGTAAGGCTGAGATTGCGTTATACAGACACCTGGAAAATATATACTCAAGAGACTTGGAAAAAAGTATTGGACAGAGTTGAGGGGGTGGGGAAAGAAAGTGATTCAAATACTTGTAGTGCTAGAAATGGCAAGGGGAAAGATTGGAAGACATTTAAAGGTTTTGTGCTGCTGTCATCGTGAGATATTGGTCACTTCCCCTTCCGTGTGCCTGAAGAGCCTGGCCTTGAGAAGGGTATGCTTGGCATGCTGCCTGTCGTTTTATTGATTCCTCCGTTGAACTAAAAGTGTAATAATACTTGACATGGCTTAAGCATGAAGAGAATAACTCAATTTATGTCTTACAGATCATTTGCTTTGCAACCACTCCAGACGGTTATTCACCAGAGGTGCCGCTCGTGCATACCATCAGGATAGAGGATGATAATGATAACGCTCCCTATTTCACACAGGAAGTTTTCGAGTTTTCTGTCCCTGAAAATTCCAAACCTGGTGAGAATTATTTTAATTCGGTGAACATAGTTACCACTACTCAGCTCAGTTACTACCAGTATGGCGAGGTGTAATCCTGCCTTTGAATCAATTTCGGTGGGATATCCTAAGGAGTGTTTCTTTACAGCAAAGGCTGAATTTACAAAGAGCAGCTCAAGGTATCTTAATGGTTAGAAATTCCAAAATACCATCTCACTCATAGTGAAAGTATTGTTTAAAAAAGCTTTTTAAAACTGAGATGGGTCAGTGTTTCTAAAACAGTGTAAGAACTTCAGAACGTTATTCTTTTCATTTTATCCAGAACCACCTGTTTCCATAAAATGTTTTGGTTGACAGAAAAATCAGATGCTGTAAGGTGTAAAATACCTTTAATTAAGCTTACAGTGTTTGTCCGAGCTGCTGAACTAAGGTAGGACTTTTCCTGGCAGAGGGCGTGGGGGGAAGAAAGTCGTCTTCTGCCCATACCTGTAAAAGGCAGGGATTTGCCTGTTACTGACTTCACGTGTCTGTAACAGGACAAAAGCAGGGAGAAAGTTGGATCCCAGAAAATGAGGAATGCAAAAACTGTGATTGATCTTTGCTTCTCCGCTAGGCTGGGTACAGAGTGGAGAAAGTCTTAACTTGATTCACAAAAAAGGAAGCAAAGTGTTGTCCCCTTCACCCCAAAACACCAGTTGCATTTCATTCTCTGAGCTGTTGTGCTTCTTGCTGAGTGAGTTACTGGTTTGAATTGAAGTTCTAAAAGCACTTGGGCTGCATGGATGAAGTACAGCAGCGCTCCCTTCGAGGCAGTCCTGCAGTTTGAACCATGTATGAAAGCGTGGAACCTCCCTCTCCACCTCCTGCCCATTTCTTTTCAGCTGTGTTTGGGATGCTCAATGAGAAGTCGCTGTCAAAAACACTAACAGAAGTCTAAATTTTAGTATTTAGTTTGATTATTCTCTCTGATAGCTGCAATAATAGCCAGAGGATTAAATTTTACACAATTACTGTAGTTTTATACTATTTACTGTGGTTTTAATATTATTTTCATTTAGAGCTAAATGACCAAATAGCTATTTTGATGTATCTAAAATAGAAATACACTGCTGAAATAACTTCTGATTATTTACACATTTTTTCTGCAGCTAAAAATGACTGTATTGTGTTCACAGGTGTAGTCGTTGGAAGAGTGATTGCAGAGGACAGAGATGAGCCTTATACTCTGCATACTACATTGAAATACCGCATTGTGTCACAAAATCCACCAGTAACCCCAGCATTTTCTTTACACGGGGACACAGGAGTCATTTCTGTATTGCTGCCGCAGCTGGACAGAGAGGTGATCTTTCCTGAAGCACCTTGAGCTGTCGTCTGGTGCACACAGATAGCTTATTAACTCTGAACTGCTGGCACAGGATCACCAGATAAATAATTTCTGTTACCCCTTTTTTCTTTCCCTCTCTAAGGAGCTTCCAAAGCTTTCCAGAGACCTGTAATTGGTCCCACGAGTTTCTGCACAGATTATTGTATTCTAGCTAATCTTGGCAGGGGACCTCCTGCCAGTCTCCTATTTGTCCTATGGATTGAAAATCCTGTGGATTTTTATTCTTTTTCATGAATCCCATGAGCCACTGTTTCCTCCTAATCAAGCTCCAGTTGAGGTGCTTCTTGCTTCTTTACAGGGAAGGTGAACCAGCTTTTCTGAGAGCTGTCAGTCACCCTATACTTAAAAGAAGTATCTCTAATATCCGAAACCTAAACAGCAATATAACATTTCCTAAAATTGAAGCACAAACCATTTCTTACCAGCTAGCTTTCAAGTAAATACGATACAGGAGATCTTAGTTTTTATTTTATTTGGTTTTGGGGTGAGCTTTTTTGATAAAATGTCGTGTGAGAGATTGTTTACTGTAGATAAAATGATAGATGTTTGTCATTCAAAATATTTCTAGCATAAGATGGTCATTCTAGGGGAAAAAAAAAACCCAACCAACACTGTTATAGGCACACCTTTTTTCGAAGATAAAGAGAGTCATATTCTCACATACTTATGTTGTGTCGTGGCTGAAAATCCCCATTGGTGGTGTTTGCAGGTACACGGCTCAACTTTTTTAGCAAGAGAAAAATGCAGCAGCTGTGAGCATCACCATGACTGCTAAGGAAAATGGTAACAGTGACTACTGGGGGAAGGAAAGCTTGAAAAATTAGCCCACTGCCTGTCTCTTAAAGATAAAGTGGAAGAGGAGATTTCTTCCTCCACCTGAGAAACCTAATGCTGCTTCCAGGCACTTGGAACTGGCATTGCTGTCTTGACTTACAAACTCCTTCCTTTTGTGACAGTTGCCCTTCGTCCCCTTTTCAGGGTGATTTAGGTGTTAATAAGGCTGAAAAAAGCTGCCTGCTGTTGTGGTCAGGGATGTAAGTGGGCTGCTTATCAGTGATCCCCTTTGAACTGATAAGGGTATTGACTCCTGTGCCAGCTGGAAACCTAAGGGAATACTCTTCTGCTCTGATGGGGAGACATAGATAGCTGATGACAGTGCATTATTTGTATCTTCCAAAACTTCAGGTACTGGAAAATAATGCTGACATTGTAAAAAGCTTTTATTTGATACAGGATACAGTTTACACATTGCTAAAAATATAACTTGTTTTCCTTTTGGAGCTACAGGAAAAAAGCCCCCAAACTAATTGCTGGGTTTGTAGGGGATCACTGAATTTAGAGCAGAAATGGGGAACAAGAGTAAAATATTTAGTTCTATTCACGTGTCTCACTATGCGATTAAGAAAAATGAGTATGACACTTCTGTCTGCTTTTTCTTTATCTTTTCAGCTGGTACCCCATTACACTTTGTTAGTTGAAGTGAGAGATATGGCAGGTCAGCCTTTTGGTTTGTGCACTACAGGAACAGCTGTCATTAAAATCGAAGATACAAATGACAATGCACCATCCTTTAAACAGATGCAAGTAAGTCTTCATAAATGAAATGTCTGTAAAAAACTTTTTTAAAAAAGACCATTTTGGTATCTTTTCCATTTTCCTGGTGGGCAGTCCTTCAACTGTGAAGCCAAAAGCCATGAGACAATTAATGCCCATCTAGAAATTTGAGAATGCCCTGGTGGTTGTTGTGCTGTTTGGTAATTAGACCTATTGGGATATTAGCTGTTTTGAGTCATTTGCTGTAGGTCTGTTGGGAGAAAGCTGACGTGACTCATTCACTCACTTCTGCTGCAATGCATAGTCCTTGAAATCCCATAATTGAACCATTTTCAAGGAGGGGACAGATTCACTCCTAAGCATTGTCGTGACCTTGTTACCATCTGACCAGCTTTTAGCTACTTCTGTGTTGCAAATTAAAATGTGTCTGTGAAGGGGATGCAAAGAATTTCAGCAAAATTTTCTATGACTTCCCAATTTTTTTTTTTCTTCTACAAAAATACTATTTAAACCCCTTCTTGTTTGATGAGAGGTAATGGATCACGTTCCTCCCGGGGCCATTCCAGTTGGACACAAGGGGAAATTTTTTCACAGTGAGAGCAATCAGCCATTGGAATAATCTCCCCAGGAAGGTGGTGGAGCCCCCAGCATTGGGCACTTTGAAGAATCAGCTGGACAGGGTGCTGGGCCAGCTTGTCTAGACTGTGCTTTTGTCAAGAAAAGTTGGACCAGATGATCCTTGAGGTCCCTCCCAACCTGGTATTCTAAGATTGTGCAGAATAACACAGCCCTTTAAAAAGATTTAAAAAAAAAAGAGAAAAATTTTCTTCCTTTGCCAGCCAGGTAGAGATGTATTTCACCCCTCTTGGTGTTTCCTGAAGTTCTTTGTTTATATATATGTGTAGCTTTTAATTTACCTCAGTACCTTTTCTAATGCTCAGCTTCATGTTTTATGCAACTTGGCATCTATAGCTAATGAATCTGAGGGGAACTGTGCTAATTTACCTTCCCTGGAAGGAGAACTGCAGACTTAACTATATCGGTGATAGTTCGAGTGTGTGAAGGAGCTGAGATTTCAACTGTGCTGGGAGGAAAGGATTCCTGTTTCACTTGGGGTGTAAGGGAAGAGTGGGGGAAATATGCTAATTCATGAAAACAAATTAATAGAGCAGCTTGGTAAATTGACCGTTTTGATTTTTATAGAATACTGTATTTAAATAAGACTGATTTAAATTGATTTCTATTTTTTTTTGATACTTCAAGTATGAAACACGAGTGGAGGAGAACAGAGTGAATGTAGAAATACTGAGAGTCTCTGTCATTGATCTTGATGAACCTGGTTCGCCTGGCTCAGGAGCAGTGTATGAAATTATAAGAGGAAACGATGACCAGTCCTTTGAGATTACAACAGACAGAAACACAAATGAAGGAATACTGTGTGTTGTTAAGGTAAGTAAAAATGGAACTGCTAGAGGAAAATTTGTGCGTCTTCAGGTGTTGCTTTTAAAGCCACTAACCTAGAACTCATTTTTATTCAAACGGTGTCTGTAACTGTCAGGCAAATGATGTTTTCTTCCAGATCTGAACTCTTCTAGAGCAGATTGCATAATGCGCTGCAAACGAGCCTTGTGTGTGGTACATAACCTACAAAACTCACCTTCCAGGCTGCTCCTCAGTTTTGTGTGCACAGAATTCAAGGAATTCCCTTTCGTTTGTCATTCCAGAAGAGCTTGCTGCTTTTGCCTTGTCCACAGTTGAAGTTGTTCAGACTTAGGGATGTAGCTGAGGAATGGCGCTCCAGAAATGGGAGCATAGCAAAGGAGGGGAGGGATGAGCTCCTCCTTCAGTCATCTTCTCTCTGGGAGTAGATTAAATTTGCTAACTCAGCATAAGTCTATCCAGGTTTGATTTTGCAGGATAGTGACTTCAGTTATGTTTTTCTGGGGTGTGAGGGAGCCTGCATATATGTGTTAATGGAGTTAGTTACTGTACCTAGTACTGTAGGGATGTGAGGTGAAGGCCCACTAGCTGTCCCTTTGCCTCTTCATGCCTCTTTTTCATTCTCTCTTAAAACTGTAATAACAGGTGAGTTCTAAGGAGCAGAGATTAATAGTAAAATTTGAAGATGTAAATCATAAGAGTAGAGATGCCAGTTAGTAAATAAAAAAAATAATAAAAAACTATGGGTTTTGTTGCTGGCAATTGTTAGAGCTTTTTCTAAAGCTCTGTCCCTGGTACGTGAACGCAGTTGAAATTCCTTCTGTTTGGTGTAATACTGTGCTATACAAGAGAGTATTATGTCTCTAAATAGGTCTGTTAAAGGCATGCAGTGCCCTTGGAGAGGTGGTTTGAAGAATAAGTTGCAAATACCTCCCGATCAACCTCACAAGTTCAGATGTATTGGCAATGGGTGAAGTCTTACTAGGAAATAAGTGTAGCTCCTATCAAGAAGTGTGATTGACTTGTGCTGGAAGGGAAATACACATAACATAAAAAATGGCCAACTAGATATGGGAGGAGAAAATCTCCCACCACATTTAATTCTTATTTTGGTTCTATTAGTAATTGACTATCAGAGTATTCATCTAAATTTTTATTGTGGTGTTGCTTATCTTATTAGGGGTAGCCCCTTGGGTTCTTTCTATTTGACTTAGTAATAACTTCACTGCCCGATTAGATAAAACTGTGCCACATTTATTTATAAAAGAAGCCAACTAACCTTCTCAAACATCCAGCTTGAGACTCAGGAAAGGGACAGGATTTTTTAAAAAGAAGTTCTAAGTTTTGTATTGGTTTGAAGGTCAAAAAACCCACAACACCGCATCTTTGTTACAGGGACTGGACTATGAAAGCGCCAAGCAGAGGGTCCTCGTGATTGCAGTCAACAACGAGGCACCTTACATGCTGGCACCCCATTCACAACAGCTTTCCCAGAGCACCAGCTCTGTCACAGTGCACGTCCTGGATCTGGATGAGGGGCCGGTGTTTAAACCCTGTCTGTTACGCATAAACGTAAAGGAATGTGAGGATATTGGGACAAGTATTGGGAGATATGTGGCAGAAGATCCAGAAACTGGAAATAGTGAAGGCATAAGGTATGAAACGTTGTTCTCTGCTAGCTTATTTGGAATACAGCATGGGTGGGATACGAGCAGGGGGAGAGTTGATGCAGTCTCTGTGTGTGTGTGTGTGCACACGTGACTGTATCAACACACGTATGGACATGGTGTTCAGAAAACGTGTAGACCTGGCACTTCAGGACAAGGTTGAGTGGTCATGGTAGTGTTGGGTTGACGATTGGACTTGATGATCTTGGAGGTCTTTTCCAACATTAATGATTCTGTATATATATGTACACATGTGTCTGTGTGTATTTGAGATCTTTAACTAAGCAAACAAATTATTCTTGACAGCTACCGGATACCACCTGGCCAGTGTAATTGGATCAACATAGATGAAAAATCGGGTGAAGTCAGAACCATTAAAGTCTTGGACCGGGATGTAGGAGAAATGAGGCGAGGTCAATGCAATATCACAGTCCTTGCAATAGACAGAAGTGAGTACTACATGATGTCAGTATTCTTTGTGGTCTAGAACAGATGTTTATGGGCAGATTTAGTGAGGACAGCTAAGCTGGTTCAGACCAGAGGCCTGCCTAGGCCATTGTCTCGTCTTTGGGGTAGCTCAGTCAAATGCTTAGGGAACATTATACAGCAGGGAAAGCATTTAAGAATTCAGGGCAAATTCTCAATGTTTTCAAAAGTTACCTGCTCCCATTTAAAATCTTTTGTTAAGTTTATATTCAGAGATTTTCCTGTGGATTGTATTCCTTTTATTTTCTGACTATTTTTTTTAAGTGATGGTACCTGACAGCCGTGAAGTTGACAGCAGAGCAAGTAGAGAGAGAACTTTTGAAAAAAGTTGTTGACCTTGCAACTTCTAGTGATTCCTCCTGTTTGACTTCTTGGTGTCTTGCTTTTGGAAACCCTTAATTTTAAAGGACCTCTAAGAATAGCTGTACTCCTTGCTGTATGATGTTGCACTCTTACTCTCTGTTATCTGGGTTCTGTAACAGTGGTCACACTCTGTGTTGCTCAGGTGATAAGCTCTTAGAAAATAACTGTGATTGTAAAGGAAGGGTTCTCATTCTAAAACAGGTCTGGGTTCAAACTGAATGTGAATGATCATCTCTTCTTTCTGGTTGATCATATGCATTTATTGTAGGAAAAAACAATTTTACATCAGCATCATCTACCCAAGAAGAATAAATAAACCTTTCAGTTCCCAATTGCTAAATGTAGCAAGTGGATTATCAAAGAAAGATGTTACACTTACAGGTCACACTTAATTCTAAACTATATCCCTTACATTAAAAGGGAAGAATGGATGGCCTTTGTAAGTGTAATGGCAGGATTTAGTTCAAACCTTCATGTGCTTAAACGTTAGCGGGAGTAAAGAGCAGCCCTTTGGAAGTTGCTTTACAGCTAAAAATTCTGCATCCAAAGCTAGCATGTTAAAAGTAAATAATATGAGTTAAATTGTTCAGAACTTCTGTTGCCTATAAAGTAATCATGATACATGCATCTGCAGTCAGTTAGAGAAAGTTTTACAAGTAGACTTGATGTAATTTCACTGGAATGCATATACAAGCATTGACTATTCCAGTATTGGAAAGAAAGTAATTAGAAGGGAGAGCCAGTTCACTTCTTGCATGTGAACTTTGGTGTCACTGCTGAATCCTGCTACTGCATGGTGACTCAGAGCGAAGAGGACAGAAAGAAGACCACTGTTACTGAAAGTGTTTGTGTTCCCAGGGGAAGTGAGGGAAGGAAAACTGTATTTTCTTCTTTCAGAAGTAAAAAGACTGAAGACCTTCACTTTTTGCTTTTGACTCTCAGTTTGGCTGAGTCCTTTACCCCTGAGTTATGGGCTCTTTTCTTCTCTCATCCTCCTGTTAGAACAGTATCCATCCCCACACAGATACCCTCAACAAAATACATTGTGTGCATATGGAGAGCATAGATCTTTGTGAGCTGTTGATCTATTCTACAACCAGCCGAATGAAGAGAAGCAGTCAACAGAGAGCTGTGGGAAGTCCCTCTATTTTCTTAGCTAAATCAGCCGCTGCTTTCCACCTTACTTAGAAACTTGCATATTATGTGCATGAATATGTGGATGTTAGAAGCAAGTGCTAAAAGTAGTTATTTTTATCTCATAGATGGCAAAACAGGCACTGGAACAATCCAGGTTTGCATCCAGCCTGGGAACAAGAATTACCCACGAATCACAAAAACTGACTATATCATGTGCAGAGACAGAAAACCGATCTGCCTTACTGCACAGGATGGTGACGAGGCTCCTTACAGCACACCCTTCGTGTATCGCATAACTGACCGTAGCTTGGCTTCCATGTGGAAGATCACTCGACACAATGGTATGCTAAGACCTCCTCCTCCTCACATAGCTGTGGGTTGCCAGAGGAGGCTTTGCCACCTCTCCCTTGGGTGGGCTGTAAGAATATGTTGGATGAATGTACTTTTGGAGCTGGTGTAGTCACTGGGGCTAACAGGGGAGCCCTCATGATCTCTAGATGTTCCTATGTTTCATTTGCTATACAGGAGATCAAGAGTATGCCAGAAATAAAGGGGGACAGCTGAAATATTCTTTATTTTAACTATCCTGGGTTTGAACGTTTTGCAGAAGTTAAGAAGGTGGCACTGTTGGCATCACAAAGGCAAGGAGAAGGATGTTACATTCTGCCTTTTAAAGCAGAAACAAGAATATGCTCCCAGCATCCTTGGGTCAGCAGTCAGCTGCTGTCTGAAATTATGAGGCGGGAGAAAAATCCCTGTGTTACATCACCACCTCTGGAGAAGGACATACATGTTCATAATTCATATGGAATTTAAGAATGGAATGGCTAATACTCCAAAATAAAATACTACTTTTCTTAGGTTGCTATTATGAGGGAGAACTGGAAAACTGAAACTACCTAAAATTAACTAGAGGCTGACTAAAAAAATCCTGGCAGTTTTTTTTCTTAGTACTGCTGCCAGCCAGTGTATTTTTGGTAAAGTTGAGCTGGGCGAAAGAAAACCTTACTTTCTCCCTTAATATATTTAATTTTTATAATTTTGATATAAGTAGATAAGCAATTGGTTCCTGAAATAATTACTTTCTCTTAAAATTTGCTGATACAGCAACTTCTGGCTGATGGTAGTTTCCTGGTGGGTGCCAGATAGCGGCAGCGAGAGCAGCACCCGCATTTGCTGTGTGTTGAATTTTGAATTAGCCCGAAAAGGGTCCGCAGAGCATGATTACAGTTGCGTTTGTTTTAATGGAGTTTCAGGTATTGTTAACGCTAGATCTGGCTTTGTCTTGTTTGTTTTTTTGTTTTGTTTTGTTTTTTTTTTACAGATAATTCTGTGTATCTTTCACCAAAGGGTGATATTCCTTTTGGAATATATGAAATTCCTGTAAGTGTGAAGGATAATGGAGGAAAGGTAGGAGAGAACCGCATAACAGTTAACGTCTGCGACTGCGTTACTCCAACCGAGTGCAACGGCAACACCCGTCAGCTTGCCGGTGGAAACGTTACTCTTGGCATATGGGCCATCCTTGCAATGATCTTAGGGTCACTATTATTGTTGTGTAAGTACATGTGGTTTTGGTTGGCTTTTGGTTTGGGGTTTTTTTTTTACACTTTAGCAGTCAGCTGAGAGAACCCGATTCAAACATTTCTTTTTTTATTTAAGCGGTTGTATCGCCCTCATCACTGACTTAACGTGACAGACTTACTGCTCTCATCTTTTCCTACAGTTACTCTGGGGGGTTTTTTGTTTATTCCCTTAAGTACATTTTATATAAGATGTTCTGTATGTTGATGTCAGCAAGGCCAAAAATCTGCATTCAGCACCTGAACCAAAAGAGGATGGGATTTGTAGATCTTGTCGTGAGGCGAGTACAGCGAAGTTTGTGAGTTGAGTTCTGGTTTGGGGATGCACATTCCTATAAACAGAAATGCTGAAATCACTTTCCTAGAGCTTTTTGTGACCTTTTTTGTGTCATGGACTAAAACATGGAGTATCTGAGACATTCATTAGATTTCACAAGGGATTTTACAAGAGCCAGCGTAATGTGGGATAGGACAGGTTGGATACTTCTGCAACAGATTCAACTCTTGACTACATGTTGTGTTATTGGGGCTGCCCAAAGACTAACAGAGTCTTAGCAGGTTAATATTTCTGTTAACCAGTGAGGCAGTGACAGGGATATGTAATAGCAAAGCCAGGTCATTTTTTTTAACCAGAATCAGACACTGTGACTAATAACATCTTCAAACATTGTCAGGGGACAGGCTGTAGTAACAAATACTTCAGAGTTTGGTTGTGATTTTTTTAAAATTTATTTAATTTTTTCTTTCTTTTCCATTTTTTCTGGTAATAATCAACCTGTCTTGCCCATGTTCAGTCTTGGCTACCTGTTCTTACTCAGAACCCTGGCACCTGCACATTTTGAACGTTAGATACATCTGTGTTCTGTCTGAAGAGGGCAAGTACCCAAAATGGTGATACAGCCCAGAGGTGGAACGTTCAGGTGTGGGGATGCTTAGTAGTGGGACCGTGTGAAATGTCAGCTAGCTTTTTGTCTACCCCTTGACTGTATCTCTCCCAGATAGACCCATTATTTTATTGTGGCTAGGTTTTACCCTGTGTGTCCTCTGCCCAGTGTTATCATGGGTGTCATCTTCCCATCTGTCAGCATCAGGAGGGAACTTGGCAGAATCATCTTGCTGATAGCTGCAGAAGATGAATGAGCTCGAAAGTGGCTCTTGGCCAGTTTCCACAGAAGTTTATTATGTTCAGAGATCATATTGTGCACTGGCCAGTTAAACTGAACTGTTCTGTTCCTCATGGGGTTCTTTATTTTTAAGCTAGCAACTTGAAAAGACAAGGGAAAAGTGGTCTGTTGAATGAACTGTTTAGTCCTGTGTTTAGGAGAGGTATTAGTTGCTGATGGTTCCTTTATACAAAGTGCTTTCTGGTTGAGTGTCCATGATAACACAGAGTAGCTTTATAGTCAGAATAAGACAACTACAGGGAATTAAATGAGATTGTACCATAATGCTTGAAGTTTTCCAGAGTTCTGTTGACTTTTTCAGGGTTGCAAAAGTTTCTGGTATTGTAGGAATAAGACATCATTTTTTCACCTGGATTTGGTACAAATTTTTATTACTGTGAAGTTCTGCAGTCACTGTTTTATTCATAAAGGATGCTTGTGTTTCTTTCAGGGAAACAAAGATGTGTTTTATAAGACTGAAAAAATTTAACATTGTAGAGAACACTCTATATACTGTTTAAAAAAATATATACATGTACAGTTTTGAGTATGGCATTTTTGGAAATAAATTATTCTTTTAAACCATACTTGATTTAAAAAAAAAAATCAAAAAAGCTTAAGCATTTTAAAAGCTTAATACAAAAAAAAATCATATTCAAAGAGAAGTAGCTACCATTATGAGGTAAAATTCACAGTATCTTCCTCACTTACTTCCTTTCCATAGTAATCCTGATCACAATTTGTGGCTGCTGTGGCGCTGGGGCAATGCAGAGGAATGTGACTGATGATTGTGCCAATCACAATTTAATCATTTCAAATACAGAGGCTCCAGGAGAAGAAGTGATGGTAAGTTGTCTGTTTACTTCAGTGTAGGAACATGTAATTTAGACTCATAGAATCATTAGGGTTGGAAAGGACCTCTAGGATCATCGAGTCCAACCTTCACCCTGACATCTCTCTATCCATTAGACCAGAGCCTCAAGTGCTACATCCACTCATTTTTTAAACACCTCCAGGAATGGTGACTTCACCCCCTCCCTGGGCAGCCTGTTCCAGTGCCTCACCACTCTCTCAGTGAAGAATTTCTTCCTAATATCCAATCTGAACCTCCCCAATGCCACTTGAGGCCAGATATCCATAGCATTTCAGTTTGAGAACAGGACCACCTGCAATTAAGTGATTTAGTAAAGGAAATAAGCAATAAATGCAGGGATCATTAGATGTGCTTTGTTATTTAAAAAGAATGAGAAAATTCTTGCTTCAGACGGAGTTGGTAGTACCATATATATTTAAATATACCTGTAGTTGTTAGCCCAGCTCTTTATAATTCTTCCAGACTTTTAACTGTTTGGTTGGAACTTCCAGGTGAACATTTTAATCATTGTAAATTACAGGTACAATTTCTGCCCTTCCCCTGAAAGATGACCCCAAATACAGTTTGGTTTTGAGCCAGTAGCAAAAATAAAATTGATCAGTCTCGTGTTCTTGAAACATGTTCTTGCTCTTGACATATAAATTTTTTTAACTCAGTCTGCCATGAACATAGTCCACCCCAGGACTGTGTTTGTACAGAGGGTTTTAGCTCTTCAGACTCTTTCACCTCTCTGTCCCCTACTCCCTGACTTTGCGCTCTCCAAGGAAAGATTAGTTAGTGAGCGTCAGATTGCTCATTGCTTGTGGAGCGTAATGTGGTGCCGTTGTAAACTGATGATGTAGCTTTTTGTGATCCCGTAGTAGTTTCTCCGTATTTCATTCAGTATACAGAGAGTGTCTGAAGAAACAGAATGGAACTTAGGCACATGACTGCATATCTGGCTTAATGTGTTACAGATTGTTGACTTTGAAAAGCAAACATTATTTTTACATGATAGGTTTAGATACTAGCATGTAGTGCAGCTTTCACTGGGATAAAGATTCAATTTTTGGATGCCATTTCATACTTAAATGCTTTTTTTTTTTTTCCTCCCCATCCCTTGTCCCAGTATCTTTTCCAAAGACCAATAAATCTTTATACACTAAGTACTGCAGATAGCTTTTTGTTCAAAATACCCTAGTGCAAAGCTGGAGACTTTTCAGTTTTCAGTAGTGACAGCTCCTGACTGCTGTTTCATCTTCTGAATTTAAAAAAAAAAAAAAAAAGGGTAGAGGAAAAAAAGTAAAGGTATCCTCATGACTGCATTTTTTTAGGATCACAATATAATTCCTCTGCAAAGTACAAATGATCAAGGAGGATATGGAATAAAAACAGGAGATCAACAAACATTTGAAGTGGGAAAAGGAAGAGGGCATACCTTGGAATCAGTCAAGGGAGGTGGACATCAGACTCTGGGATCAGTGAAAGAAGGAGGAGGACAGGCTATGATGGACACGTGTAGATACTCCTACTCGGAATGGCATAATTTCACACATCCTCGTTTAGGTGAAGTAAGTATTCTGAAACAGGTTGGTTTTTGGTTTTGTTTTTTTTTTTTTTTGGGGGTGGGGGCTGTTACTGGAGTGTAGGCTATGGTCAATATCTACGGACTTCTTAAGGAAGACATGCATTTGTGCTAGAAGGGTGGCTTTCTGTTTCTGGTTTGGTTTTTCCTCACCTTTGCTCCCCTGCATCCCCTTTGGAATACTGCCCTTTCAAAAAGTCATTCTTTACATATTTTAGACGTAAGTTTAAGTGACTTCCTTGTCTTGGCTTAAACTCCAGGCAGTATGCTGATTTTTTTATCTGGAATATTCACACATTTCAAATAATCGCTCGATCTTTTGTGAGTTTTCCTGAGAATGTCTATTTGCTTTTATGCTAACTGCTTGCTTTGTACTAAGTTCAACCTGATGTGTATCTTAGCAGTGGTGCAGGAGTGAATGTACAGCATTAGAAACGTAGTTACTCGGTGTTTTGGAGATCAAAAACTCTCACTACCTTGCCTAACTAGTTACGTGTAAATCAGTCTTTTAATTTCAAGTGGATTTTAGTTGCTTGGCAGGTTATTTAAACAGGTTCTTCTTCTTTTATTGTTACATACATGATTAGTAGAAATTATTTCTTTAATAAATACTTATATTTTATAATCTTAATGATATAGACCAATCATGTGCATTTTTTGTATGTAGGAATCCATTAGAGGACACACTCTGATTAAAAATTAATCAATGAAAGGTAAATCAAAAGCAATTATTTTTATGCAATATGTTCAGGATAACAATTTAAGAAAATAATAAGGTGCGTTCTCTCCCTATGCAGAAGGTGCATCTATGCAGACAGGATGAAGAGCAGAAGCACTCTGAAGATTATCTCCTTTCATATAACTATGAAGGAAAAGGATCCTTGGCTGGCTCTGTAGGCTGCTGCAGTGATCAGCACGAAGAGGAGGCACTCGACTTCTTAGATCAGCTGGAACCCAAGTTTAGGACGTTAGCAGAAACATGCATAAAAAGATAAATGTTCCTTTCACAGTGCTGAAAAAAAACCTGTAAATAAGTGGCTGTTGTGATATTAGGCATTTTGGAATTGAGGGGTTGAGAGGTTTAGCAACATTAATATAGACTGCTGAGAACGTAAGTAGCTCTTACTTTAAATGTACAACTTTTTTTGTTTTTTTGACTTCTGCTAGACACAGTCCATCAAAAATAAGGGATTCAAAATACTTTTTTCTTAGACTATGTTAAGCTAGTTTCTACTTAGATTATGTTTCCTATTCTTCGTAATTACTCAAAATGCAAAACTGATGCCCTTGTAATTATTCAGCTTCAAAATTTTATTGTATTTGGCTTTGGAGAAGGAAAGCTTTTTCACTCACTCTTTCTTTGTTTTCTTTTAATTCCTTAGAAATAAAACAAAAAAAGATTACTGGTGGATATCAAATACCTTGTTAACTTTTAAGTTATACAAACTGAGATACAAAATGCTTCTTCATTTTTCACATAAAAAATACTGATGAATACATTAGAAAACTTTATATTTTGATTGAAAATTATATATATATTGTATAT
>JAAGNO010021176.1:0-34081 GCA_033439905.1 Ceryle rudis | reverse complement strand
CTGCACTTGGCCTTGTTGAATCTCATACCATTGGCCACAGCCCATTGACCCAGCCTGTCCAGGTCCCTCTGCAGCTTATTCTTACTCTCCAGGGTATCGACACTGCTCCCCAACTTGGTGTCATCTGCAAATTTACTAACAGTAGATACGATCCCCTTATCTAGATCATCAATAAAGATGTTGAATAGAATATTTTATTTAACCATCTGCAAGGAAACATTTTCCTAATGCTGTTCTTCAAGGCACCTTCTAGATGCTGCAGAAGGGTGAAAGATAAAATAGGTAGATATTTGAGCAGTTCAAGAAAATGGGAATTTTTACTAAAAGTCCTTATTGTAACGGAAAGATCCCCCTCTCCCTCAGCTGCAGGGCTTCTCTTTGTTCCCTTTATTCTTTTTCCTCAAGAAACTGTATTGAAACCCTGAAAATGTTTAAGGGATATAAAAAAGGAGAAGTATTTACAAAAGAATGAACATTTCTCTGTGAGCCAGAGCCTCTTGAAAATATCCAAAGGAAAATATCCTCCAGAGACAGGTGCTTCAGCACCCACCTGCAGCCAGGGCTCAGGTACCATCTGGGGACTGCAGGTCCAAGTTTTTAAAAGACTGAACATTGCACACAGATGCCATAGGCACTGTGGTATATCAGTCACCTCCTCTAATGCTGTTGCACTGGGATAGAAGAGTTGCATGTTGTCAGTCTGCACATAGCTCTGAAACCACCAATCCTGACATGTGTCGTTTGAATGTGGTGTTTCAGGGATTAAGCAGCCACCACCCCAATCCTGAGATGCTTCATCAGACACAGGCCTTTACCCATCTCTGAACTGCTATGCTTTTTAACCAGGAAGCAATACCTGGACCTTGGCATGGGTATGTGTATGACTTAGAGGAAGGGGCTGCTTAAAAGAGATAGGCTGCGTGTCTGGCCTGTTTGGTCCCCCCTTGGCCAAGACTCCTCCTAGATCCCAGGTGAGAGCTGCTACCTCTGAGGATGCATCACACTGGTAGAAGGTGCTGAGCCTTGGGCTTGGTCCAATTGTGGAGACAACTGCTTTAGTGTGGGAATAAAAGGCAGTATAGTTGCTTCTCACATCCTGGTGCAGCCATGGGATGTTGTCCAACCCATGCAAATACTTTCCCACCAGGGATATTTTCAAAGCTGTGGGAATCATCATGCTGCAAGGCAAATTCTGCTGCAGACTGAAGATGGGGTCCCCTGTGCCAATTTTTCTGCTGCTAAAGGAGGTGGTGAGAGCATCGTGGCCAGACCACCATGAGTTAATTTCCCTCTCAGCTGTATTTTCTTTTTTTTTTTCCTCTTTACAGCCATTTGCAGCCAGTTTGAACCAAAGCAGCTGGTGGGCTGCCTTACCTCAGCACTACCAGCCCAGACTTGTGGAGCAGCTGGTGCAGGACCCAGAGAATCCAGCTGAAAGCTGTAATTCACCATTACATCCCACACTTCCTGCATTTCAAGGCTTAATTAATTCAGGCCTTAAGATAAGCAGCACTGTTTGCCAGACCAGGTGATGCTTTGAGTTCTTGGCTGAAGTGTGTTGTAGACCTCCTGGCTTTTCTACTCAGTGGGACAGTCCATGTGGCCTCACTGCCTGCAGGCTGATGTGCCACTAGTGGTAAATTATCCCTGGCTGGGCTGAGTAGTGCCAAATTGTAGCTTTTTACAGGTGGAAGGCAGTTTTTCCTGAAACAAACTGCTTAGTGGAAATTGTTGTCAATTTGTGTCAGGAAGTAACATCTGCTGTCAGAGAAGAGGAAGGATGGCTGTGAAGGTAAAGCTCTTTCTCCTTGTAAGGTGCCAGAATCCCCTGTTCATAGAGGGGAGCTGATGTTGCTCTCTTGTTATGCTCTGAGGCTCAGAACCATGCAGACATTTCAGCTGTGCTGAGACCATCCCATTACACCATCCCTTGTGACGCCTTCCAGTGTGAATGCCCAGCACTTGCAGCAGAGGCTGAGCATCTGGAAAGCCCATGGCCTTCATGGGGATGCTGGAGGAAGCTATGGGAATTTGACAGCGTGTCCCCATACACAGCTGGCATCATTCCAGGGACCCTTCCTAAAGGATGGTTGCACCCTGCCCCAGGCAGATGGCGTCTCTCCCAAAGCTCTGCAATGCAAGCAGAGTTTGCAGTTCAGGGTGGTGTCATCCAGGGAAATCTTGAGATTTGGTGGGTACACGGAGACATGGGGTGGGACTCTATGAATGCAACCACTATGATAGTGCTATAAGGACTTAAACATCCTGCATTGTGGTAGTACTTATTAATCCAAGTCCTGCATAGCCAGGTCTAGAGGCTGATACTCTCCCTCCCCGCCCCCCCATCTGCAGGCTTTGCATCATGGAATCAGAGCATCATTGCTGATGATCCTAATGAGATGGGCCTCTTGCTTGCAGCATTGTTAATAGCTATTCTTTTGCAAAATTTTGCATCTAAGCCTGATAGGCATCTCAGTACCCTTTGGGGGCATGCATCTGTATGCAGATAACAGAAATGAAGACATGTCTGCTCTGGAGGAGACCCAAAACCAGTCTCTGGTAGTTGCTTCAACATGGGCTGAAAAGCTTTTGCGGGCATCCTTGAATGAGGACAAAAAAAATCTGCCTTGAAGAGGTGGAAGGTTTCAGCTCACAGGAGCCTTGCACAGTGCTGCTAAGTAGTTACTCCTCATATGTCACTGTTTCACCGGGTAATTTGTGTCTTGGGACATTTGTCTGAGTGAAGTAGTGACTGGGGGCTGATGGATGGGCCAGCTTGGTGGTGTCTTATCTCGTTCCACTTCAGATAAAAAAATCAGTACTGCGAGCATTGAGGGGAAGACTTGACATGAGGTTAAAAAAAAGCTTACATGGATCTGGCATTTACAGTTCTTAAGGCTGGCGATCAGCTGGAAGATGAGGACAGGCTGCAGCTAACATAGGGAAACAGTAAGTTAAATGCTGATACCTCTGGGGACTCGTGTCTGCCCTGCGTTCTGCCTTGTCCACGCTCCCTGGCAGGTCCCTACCCCCAGCAGAGTGTGCAGGGGAGGCTCTCTGCCTGAAGATGGCACTGCTATGTTGAAGAATTGATGGAAAATTGCCGTGTTAGAGCTGTGTGTAAAACCAGGGTGAGAGCGCCGTTGATCCGAGTTCAGGTATGGGTGCAGTGGCAGGTGCTGGGTCGGGGCTTGAAGGACTCTGTTTCCCAAGGACAGGCTGCCCCACGTCAAGACTCACCCACAGCAAGTAGCCCTAAAGCAGGGTCCAGCTTGAGCTTGGTGGTTTGGAGAGAGACTGAGCGGGCAGGATTGGGACTGAATTAGGATGGGAGAGTGCCCTCATTGCCAGGGTATAGAACCATAGAATGTTTGGGATTGGAAGGGACCTTTAAAGGCCAGCTAGTCCATCCCTCCTGCACTAAGCAGGGACATCTGCAATTAGAGCAGGCTGCTCAGAGCCCAGTCCAGCCTGGCCTGGAATATTTCTAGGGATGGGACATCTACCACCTCTATGGACAGCCTGGGTCAGTGTTTCACCACCCTCAGCATAAATACTTCTTCCATCTAGTCTAAATGCCTTCTCTTTTAGATTAAAACCATCACCCCTTGTCCCACTGCAACAGGCCCTGCTAAAAAGTCTGTCCCCATCTTTCTTGCAGGCCCCCTTTAAGTACTGGAAGGCTGCAATAATGTCTCCCTGGAGCCTTGGCTTCTCCAGGATGAACATCACCAACTCTTTCAGCCTCTCTTCATAGGAGAGGCATTCCAACCCTTTGATAATTTTTGTGGCCCTCCTCTGGACCCACTCCAACAGGTCCATGTCTTTCCTGTGCTGAGGCACACCCTGTATCTAGGTTGAGGGGGCTTCTTGGCAGAATGCCACTATGCTGGGTCAGACAGCGCTGTGCCTTGCTCCTCCAAAAGCTTCACATGGCTCAGCTTTGTACTTACAGCTGTCTGTCCTCAGACCCTGAGCCGTGGTCCTCGTGAGATAGAGGGAGTCCTTGTGCCCCCTGGGAGAGGATGGATTTAATGTCTTCTGTGTGCTGGCACCCACAATGCCATTAACAGAGAGAAGAAGCAGCGGTCATTGCCCTTTGTGATATGAACACACATTAAAAATGAATAGCTGTGTGTCTTTATTTTCACCACTGGAGGGCTACATCTACCTGCAGACTTTATTTAGGTTACATTAAACCCAGAGCACCTGCTACCTCGAGAAATGTGCTGTACCAACGTAATCGGGGAAGGCTGAAGAGGGGTAACTGTTTTCTTTGGGGAAAAACCTGGCTTTACACTTCATCAGTTTACAGTGAAAGCACTGTCCGTCCGTCCCCCAGCCCCCGCTGGAAGTTTTGTGTTTAGTTTTAATAAAGGTGGTGGGTTGGGAAGGATGGGGAGAAATTGCTTCAGGGTAGTGGGGCTATGAAAATAGGAGCTTTAGTTTGTTTTGAGCTGTGTTCCCACTCTCATAAATTAAGTACTGGGGCCATGTACCATCAGAGACGAAGACATCCTTGATCTCCTGAACATACTGTCAGACTCTTATGTGTTGTGCCTGAGCTGGACAGTGGTATCTGGAGACTCAGTCCCTCTGGTCTCCAAACCTCAGTCCCTGTGGGCTTGGCAGGTTTCCACAGTGCCCGGCTGGTGGGCTGAGCTCCGCTTTTCTGGTTAACTCCCTGGAGAAATGCCCAGGTGAGCAGCTCGAGCTTGACAAAGGAAATGTCTCCTCTGCAGATGCGTTAAGTACACTAAAGGGTTGTGCCTCTCTGGGGGTCTCTGCTCAGGCTTTTGTGGTTTTTTTTTCAGATTCACACAGATTTTGCAGATTTCTATCCAAGCTTTGAATTTCTATAGCTTACAGACACAGCAGAGCCATTAGGAACATGAGCAGCAAGCCAGGTATTGCTGCAAGCCGTGTTCATCCACTTTTTAACTGCAGGGTGGTTCCTGTGAAGTTTATCATTGACTCTTAGGGATTGCTTCCTTGGCAACAGGAAACCCTTGGGACAGCTTCCCCTGTGACGACATGGGCTTGGCAGGGTCACTTTGTTGCTTGCCTAGTTGGGCCTGTCATCACTGCCTTTTTCTAGTGCTGCCTTGGGCCCACACTTCTAAGGGTGGGTGGAAGGATTCTGTTAAAAGCAGTAATGTTCCTGCCACGGGTTGAATAAAGCTCTGCTTGGACTACAGAGGGCAGCAAATTGTTCAGAATACAGTAGATTTTTATCCTGTGCTAATTTTAGCAGCTGCAGCTATGCTGGAGAAGTTTTCTGCAGCTGAGAAGAGGAACGGGGCTCCAGTGTAAGGACCAAGTGCCAGCCAGTGTGGGCAGAGCAGGCAGGTCCTCCCTTCTTGCTGCTGGTGGCTGGTGTAACATGTTGTTCTTCACCATGGACTCCTGTGGAAATGTGTTTGCTGTCTCATGTACCAGTTAGAAACTACCTCGGATGGAAAATCATGCTTTGTCTTGTCCAGGCTATAATGCGATATTTAAAGTAATTCTTTTTTCCCCACATAGGTATGTGCTCTCTCCTGAAAAGACAGAGGAACAAGCAAGGAAGATTCAGACTTTGTCAGGTTCAAACCACAGGCAAGCACTCCACAGATAAAGCCTTCTGCATTGCTCGCAGGGGGTTGCATGTGCCTATCCCTCTGCACCTGTGTGTTTGGGGCTCCTTGCTAGATGTTGGGCAGGAAAGTGTGTAACTGTCAATAAAAGCTTCTGAGGACTTCTTAAAGGATTATTTCATGGAGCTTCAAATTTTTGAAAAGGCCATTCTAGATGAGAGCTTTTTCTGCTGCACCTTTCTGTGTCTCTCTCCCATCCCAGATGACCATGTTTCCTTTAAACTCCTTTGAATATATCAACTTTAATAAATAAATAAAACAGTATTGTGCTTCAGCATCATTAGTGGGATCTGATGGTAGTCAGTGAGCAAACTGTTTCCTCTGAAACCCTTGCGGAAGGGGAATCAGTTGCATTACATATCTTGGGTCTTCCTGGCATTTATATTTTTGGAGTAAGATGCTTCATTTTTCTGGGCACTCATGGTATAATTTTCTTTTCAGTATGCAGAAGCTGGGTATGAGTGTGCCAGAAGAAAGAACTATGCAGCCCTGTTTGTTCCTGTTGATCCACTGCCGGGTCATCTAGAGCTTTTATGGACCTGTAACTGGTGGTAGCATCTCTCTGTATTGTGAGTAATGATGGACCCTGGTATGGGGAAGGTCAGCAGTGCTCACTCTTTAACTGAGTGGGGATGAATGCGCATAAATGGAGTGAAATACAGGTCTGTCCATTGCACATGCTTCTAGTCAACCTGCCTTTGCTTTTCTTGTCTATGGGATGGTGGGTGCAGGACAGTATTATGGAAGGCTGTCCTATAGATGTCTGTAAATTTATTGCTACTGTACACAAGGCAGCTTCTGTTTCAACTCAAATGTACCTGTAAAAGAATGACAGCAGACAAAACCCAGCTGGCGTAATGTATTAACAGTGAAACAGGCATCGGACTGGCTGTTTTGGGTGGTCCCTTCCTTTCAAGGATAGTTTTGATAGGGTGGTTCAAGGCACAAACTCTGCTAAAGCCCAGGTAGATGTGGACCAAAATAGCACCGTGCTGTCATTGCTAGGAAGGGAGCTTGGGTTTTTTTTGTTTGTTTGTTTGTTTTTTTAATGGAGCTACTTTGAGGGTTTAGCTAAGCTCAGAAGGAGCTGGTGGGTGAGATTTTGGTAAATTCCAGCTGAATTTCATTCTCAAGCTACTTAAGGGATGACTGCAGGACACCTCCCAGAAAGCATCCAGTCTTGGTGTGGAGACTCTGTCCTTTCCAAGTGGGCTGTCCCAGTGTTCACAACCACTCAGATGTGTGGCTTTTAAAAAAAATTCCTTTTCTGAAGTGTGTCATTTCTAATTGGAATGGGTCTGGACTCAGCTTCTAGCTACAAGCATTTTGTTAAGCCTCTCTCCTAGATTAAGAATCCCTTTTAAGTG
Source organism: Ceryle rudis (assembly GCA_033439905.1). NCBI lineage: Eukaryota > Metazoa > Chordata > Aves > Coraciiformes > Cerylidae > Ceryle > Ceryle rudis. Next base: position 27,078 of record JAAGNO010021176.1, on the reverse strand, counting down.
CCTGTTATCTTCTCCATGTGAAGACAGTGTAATCAAGTTGCCTCCCACTCTCTCTCTTTTGAGACTAAACAGATTGATCTCCCTGTCTGTGGCTAAAAGGCCTTTTCTAAACCTTCCATCAGAGCTTTGCTTGGGTGTCTGGGGTTGAAATGGGCCTGTAATCACTAAGTGAGTCTTAGGCTAAAGTGATTTTCTAAAGCATGACATGAAGCATTAAGGATTTCTTGGCCAATATAGAATGAAGTCTTTTTTATCCAGTTTATTGACTCTTTCCTTTTTATGTTTGTTTCAGCGCTTTGGACACTAAGATGCAAAATTGATTTTGGATATATCACCCTACAATGCCAGGAGACAGCTATGTTAGCTGGGGGTGCAGATGCCTTCATCAGGATGAGAGTATTAATCCTTCTCATTAATTTCAGGTCACAGTGGAGAGAGAAGATGAAGACAGACATGCCTGATGGCAGAGGAGATGGAGATGGGAGCTTTGAACTCAGGAAAGCCTAACAGTCTGTCTGCTGACAAGTACCAGTGTAATAGAGGGCAGAAGGTATTAGACAAAGTTTATACGGGTTCCCTATTGGGGATAGTAATGGTTTCTCATTGAATTAGTTATGCTGGGAAAACAATATCTTGAACCCTGACATGAACTTTTCCACAGATATCTCTTTTTTTTCCCCCCAACCCTAAGGGTATAAAATAATACTGCATGTTAAAACAAAAGGAGGGGGAAAAAAAAAAAAAAAAAGAAAAGAAAAAGAAAGGTGGACAACTGAGGAAAGAAAACAGGAGAAATGCTTCACATTGTCCCCTTGAGTGTTGCCCAAGCTGTTTTCTGTAATAGACCCCCCTGTGTCTTGAGAGCGCTGGAGCTCGTTGGATCATGTAAGTCCTGAAATGCCTTGGTTCTTGCAGGCAGCGCAGGGCTGTCCAAGGCAGCCAAGATGTTAGGCGTCAGTGTTAATCAGGAAATCCTCAGGCTGGGAAATCCTACTCTGTCCCTGTAATATGAACTTCAGAAACTGCAAGTGCTTCTGTTGTTGATGCCAGAAGCTCCTACTGCAGAGCAAGAAAAGGAGAAATGGCTGTTAAATCAACTTTAGATTAAAATTTATAGTGGTATGACTGAGGAGGAAACAATCTGCCTTCACAATGATACTTAAAATCTATCCTGATCTATGTTGCAGGAGCTGGATCTGCTCTCCCTGGAATGCCCTGTGTTAAATGAATTATGTCCACAACATGCCCACATTAGAAAATCCCACACTGAAAACCTTCTCTGGGTAAAACTCAAGAGGCCATTGAAGCACATTGGCTCCTTTTTATGAAACAAACTTCCACCAACACAGTGCAGACTTAAAGTGTGTGTGGTGGGATGGGGATTGGGACTGCTGGGTGGGAATGCAGGAGCAAGTGAATACCAGAAACTAGTTTAATGGTGACTTGTCACACGGGTGAGTTTGTGCAGACAGCTTTGCTATGGGCTGATTAATTCCTGGGGATGAAGAAGAAATACAGGGAAGAAGCAAAACCTAAGTATTGCCCTGTACAGTAAGAGTTATGTTGCTACATAACATACATACACATAGGGTGTATGTCCAGTTGTGCTCTTCACAGTATCTAAGAATGAAAGGAAGCATATCATGCACCCTCTTATTACCAGTACTTTCCTTTTCAGATCAGTTAGTTACTGGCTTATATTCCTGTTTATCTGCTATCAAGCATAGTAAGAATAAAGCTCCAAGATTTTTAATAACTATATCAAGAACGGAACAGACAAACCCTCTTTTTTCCTAGTAGCTGCCCTGCCTTGCAATGAAAACAAAACAAAATAAAACAACAACAACCAACCAACCAAAAAACACACAAAAAACCCAACCAGAAGATAAACTCTCAAGCTTTCTTTGTGTGGCAGAGAAAAGCCATCTAACAAGCTGCTAACAACTTATTTTTCAAGGTCCAAATTAAGGAGAGGTCAAGGACTGAATAATAAAACCTGGAAATATGAAGACTACAAATGAAGTCAAGGGTAGAGCTGTGGGTTTGACCACTGTGATTGCTCTTTGAGGAGAAAGGAAGTGTGTAGGGTTGCAGATTTGGTAGCAGGGAGTCAGGCATGCTTCATCTCTCTGAAAGGATCAATAAAACAGAGAGTTTTCTTTCTGGAGACTATGGAAATAATACAAATTGTGCTCCCTTTCATGTCATATAGAAAATAAATGTATAAATATCACTATACCTACTAACTCATCATCTGTTTTGGTGAGCTATATTAATTATCAAGCTCTGATTTACCTGTGACAGTCATTCTAATGAGAGTACCTTGCATCTTCCTGGTGAGCAACTGAAGTCATAACAAGCAAATGAAGTTCATAACAAGCAAATATGTTGGCTGTGACATGTCATGGTTAGCATGTGGCCATGAATGTTTTGCAAAACAGAATGTCCCTTAACAACTCTTTTTTTTTTTTTTTTTTCCCTTCCTGTCTCATACATTCTCATTAACTTGTCAGCTCAAGGCTTTTTTTCTCTTTTAATTTTATATTCTTGCTGTCTCTGAGAATCTTCTAACTACCTGTCCAATCTCAGCCTGTAGAAAAAAATCTTTGTCAGAAAGTTGTGCCATGAAATCTTCCTGCAACAGTGAAAGGAAGACTGGATGACCTGGTTGCCCATGTCCCAGCTGAAACCTTCACTGGAGGTAAGTTCCCAGGTGTGCAAGTTTGTTTTATCCTGATGATGCTGAATGGTCCTGGTACTTTCTGCTCTGATCTCACACAGACATGACTGTGGTAGTGCTGTGGAGCTGCTAAGTGGACCTTCCAGGAGCCAACTATATTCAGGACTACTCATCTGAAAAGTGAAACCTTCATCCTCTTTGGAGGAGACAGGAGAAAGCATAGATGGACTATGTTTGTGAAAGATTGGTTCCTGTCATTTATGTCAGTAAATTCTTCTCCAAGGTGACTGGTGTGTGACAGTGAACAGGGTGACCCTCATCTTTCAATATTACATTATTTTTCCTTTTAATTTTTGTTTTGTTTTAATTTATTTAATACTTGACTATTTTTGAACCACTTTATGGCTCTACACTTCTGTTTCTCAGTGCTGCTGTCAGACCTGAAGAACCACTGTAATAAATTCCACAGATAACTTTGGCTTGAGGCCAAGTGAACTTTTTGGGAAAAAATGAAACAAAACAGAGAATCAAGCAGTAGAAACCTACAGGGTCTGTTTATTATATTTCTGGTGAAGGAATTAAGGGTATAAAAGTGCTCCTTGATTCGGGATGTGTGTCGAGTGCTGTGTTATACACAGGAGCCCTTGAAATGCAATTTGTCATTTGCTCATAGTTTGTGCATGGTCCAGTTTTAATCCTCCTTGTCCTGCAGCCTGTAATGAATTCCAGTTGGGTCCAATTCCAAATATGAACAACCATACGGTCTCTTAGTAAGCTGGTTGCACAAATGAACTAGATGAACAAACTGCATTTAGGTAGAAGTCACCTCTGTGGGTTAAATTAAGGATTATTGATAAGGTTTGATTGTGGAATAAAGAGATTATATATATTATATAGTATTTGTGCTTAAATGAGAGCATCAGGGGTGAGATTTGTTACTTCTCCTCTTTGTTCCTCCTTTTGTTCCCTTATCTCTCCAAAGGCAGCAATGTACAGGGTGGTTTGTATTTTCAAGTTGAGCTCTGGTTTGCTTGGTCTGGGTTCAGGGCACTGTGCTGCTCCACATCTCACTGTAAGCCTGGGTCAGTCCCGTCCCTCTGATGGGCTCTTGGCCCTTCTGTATGATGGGGACTGATATCTCCTACCTGGTGGCAGGGTGTAGGTTGTGAAGGAATGTTTGCGAGTGTCAGCAGTACAAGCCACAATCTGAAACAACAACCCGCATATGCAAAGTGTGATGCTTTCTGCTATGGGAGAGAAATTGCTTCCACAAAATGACTGTGGAACAGCATTAAACTCGAATAAAGAGATGAATTAATCACAGGCTCCATCGGTGCGCTGGGGCAGGTGGCACAGATGAAGGAAAATGAACAACTGCTGAGAGCTGAGCCAGCACCAGGCTGATGAGGTGCTCTCCTCTCTTCCAGACTTGGAAAAGGATTTTCTCCCCCTTGGAAGTAAGGTGGCTTTTAAAACACGGTGAGGAAGATGACAGTAAACATATGTTCTGCTTCCCGTTAGCTGCTGTCTGAGATTTTGCTCCTCCTGTGTACAACTGATTCTTGATTTGTTTCCACAGTTCTCTTGCTGTGCCCAAAAGCAGGAACAAAAGGGCAGAGGAACAGCAGAGATGTGAAGACCAAGAACAGCATTCACCACCCACAGGCCTTACTTTTGGGGTTTTGGTAATATTTTTATGCCAGGCAGGGCTGCATGTGCTGAGAGGATTTATTGATCTAATTCCTTGTTCCTACTTAGTCACCATACCCTTTGGTCTCCTGCTTCTCCAAAATACGACTCACAAGCTTATTTCAGCCATCAGCCAGAACTTTTCAGCTTCTGTGTCTGGAGTATTTCTGCCCATGCTTCCTGATAACTCTCACTTCTCTAAAAGCATTTATTTGTAAAATGAGATATTGCTGGACTAGATACTGTGTTGCTTTCAGAGCTTTGGTGCAACACAGCTTCATGGATTCCTTCCTTCCTCTGGGCACAACCAGCGCACAAAGGAGGTAGGTAGTGGTTTATCTAATTCCTGTGCAATAAGAGAGGCATTTAAATCCCTCCTGCAATACACCCTAATGAAGAATTACCTCTTGAATGGCAAGCAAGGTGCAATGTATTCCACAGATGGGCTGATGCACTACTGGTCTACTATAAAATGGTACTATGAAGTTTTAGAGGTTTTCAAGGTCTTGGGTTCTTCCTGGCCAGACCTGAACTAAGGGCTTTGGTTTTAAACAGTGCATCTGGGAGGACCAAGAGAAGAGAAAGCAGACGCCTTGTTTTATAATCCTCTCTTTACAGGTCTCAGTTGGTCTTCTCGAGGCTTTAGTACAACTTAGAGATAGGAGCAGTCCCAATGTAAAAGCACTTATGCAGGATAATAGACACTGATGAAATGTGGCTCTCAGCTGTCATAAAATCTGTCTCTTGAATAGGCTGTATGGAGCTCTGTATATCTAATTTAATCCCTTATCTTGGGCTTGATACTATCTGAATCCTTGCTTATGCTATTCTGCAGAAATATAAAGGCTCTACCACCTTCTCCAGGTGGTGTATTCCAGTGTTTCATTCCATCCAGCAATTGAAAGCTGTCCCTAAGGAAGAACTGAATTAGACCTTACCGTATTTTGAGCCTATTGGTGTATCCCCAGCAGGTAGAAGAGTTTTACAACCTTTATTTTTGTATTATCTTTTACATGTTGGCAGCCTCTTCCCTCCCCATCCCTTCTCATCCTCCTTAGACTGCAAAAACTGCAGCTGTAAAAATCTGTTTCTCAGCAGGCTGGCCACAGCTCTTGGAAAGGCATTTTTTGCTTTCTCTGGCTCATACTGAGCTCCAGCTCTGGGAAAAATGCAGGCTAACTGGCATTTACCTATTTTTAATTGGATTGAATTACCACTTACACTGGAGAAGCTCCAGTACTACTTTTTGGCATTTCGACAGGGTGCTAAAGCTCTAGCCATCTCTGCTCTGCTGGCACTGCCACTCATAGGGACATTGGCAGAGGTGCTTGCGCAGATTAGACTGGGCACATTGCCCACTTGTCTAGGGGCCAGTGTTTTATCTCCTGGCTCTCTGACACCTAGAGAGGCTGATCCAGCCCAGAGCAGTCCCTTGTTGCCTACAAGTAGAGACTCAAGTGAGTTTTCTCCCTGCAGCTCCCATTGTGAGGTTCCATGGCTCCCTGAGAACCCCACAGTGCAATTATCCAGCAAAAATGTGGTCAGAACACATTTTGATTCATCTATCTCCCTCCTATGTGTTAACAAACCATAAAGAAAACAAAAAATCCCAAACACCTGAATTCTTCATACTACAACCCAGGCTGTGATACCAGCCATGAAGGCCCCTCTCCTGAAGGAAGGGGAGGAAGACTCAGGTGATGTTCACTCATACCATGCCAGCTCGTCCATCACCTGCACAGGCCAGAATATTTTCCTTGGTGGATACCAAGGCTGTGCCTACTCCAGTATGTACCCATGCTACTTGGTACATAGCTCTTGCCATCAGTTTCATTTTGGCCTAGACAGTGCTGGACCAATGCTGGTGTTGCCTTGTGTGTCTCTCGGGTGCCTTTCTCCTGCAAACCCCTTCTGTAGCTTCAATGTATGAGTCAAACAAACAGTGTCACTGTGTGCCACTTCTGTGAGCAGCTGCAGGACCCACGTCCTCTTTGGCAGAAATGTCACCTACTTTTTCTCAGCTTAATCTTGCAAAACCATCCAGTTTTGCCTTCTTGTCTAATATTTTAACTTTTTTGGACTGCTTCTCCAACTCATCATGTGCTCCTCTGTGGTGTCTGTGTACCAGAGCTCCAGGGATGCCATATATAGAAGTATTGGTGTGCTGGAGCAAGGCTAAACATGAGAGCAGTCAGATTTATTTATTTTCTCTGACTGTAACATTTGCCTTCTGGGCAAGCACTGGGGACCTGCCATGTAAGCAGTTACCAGTTGAGCTCAAAAGCCAAAGTTCTGCAGTTGGAGTTATAAACAGCCTCTTATCTCTGTGCTGGACACAGAGGGTGACCTATTTAACACATTTACCACCCTCTTTTAAAGTAGTTTTAAAAATCACAAGTGCATGATGAAAAGATGTGCAGAAACAGTTCAAACAAATTTTGCTTCTACAGCTTCTGCTAAAATCAGTGGGTTTTGTTGTGTTGTTTGTTTCTTTTTCCCCAGAAAAGGTTGTTACTTGCCTACGGGGTTAGTGCCAGATGGAGGTTAATAACAGGTACAAAATATCCTGCTGTTTAAGGGTTTTAAATCTTTTTTTTTTAAAAAAACCCCTCTTCTCCCTTTTCTCACTTTTTAGAAGGGTCACATCTATGAATAGGCAAAAGCCTGAGTCTCTGCTCATTTGTGGTGTTTAAAAATGGCCTTACCCTTTTCTGGGATGCTCTATTTTTTTTCCTTGAGTTTCATTTTTCTTGGAAATAACAGAAGTGAAAGTCCCAAATCTCCCTGAGTATTTTACACTTATTTTCCTACCATTGCAGCTAAGTTAGTGGAGATGTATGTATAGATGATGACCAGTACTGAAGGACAAGAACTACATTCACCCTGACCAGCAGAAGTACAGTTGAAGTACACACTAGAAACTAATTTGAGATAAAAATATGACTCACCAAAATCCTGACATAAATTCTCTAATTCTAATCATCTTTTTAATTTGTAACTTCATGTTAATTTGGCATTTATAGAATGCATATATTTGTTGAGAGGATGAGACAAGGAGAGATGGGAAAGATTTCAGGATACAAAGGACAAATGGCCCGATCTCCTGTCCTGGGTGAGATTAAAGGTTAGTCAGGGGCTGAGGCAAGATATTAGTCTTCACATAATTTTTTTTTTCTTAACTTAGACTTCAGGAAAGCTTGTTTCTGCTACTTATAGGGTCATCTTATGGAAAACTGGAGCATGACTCTTCCCCTTAGGTGAGGAACTTCTCTTGGATGTGACAGGAGTACACAAAAACTCAGCACCTTGCAGTTAAAGTCTGTTTTGTGCTCAAGCCCTCCCTTGCTCCTGCTACAAATTAGCAAATAATTGTGTTGAGGACAACTGAACCACCAATGGGCTTCATCCAAATGCCTTTGCCTGTAAAGCTTTCTTTGCAGAGACATGCAGGCCAGTTTATTTCAGAGATGCAGTGATCAAAGGCATGATACAAAGAGTCAGTGTTGCTGTGCACTGCAGAGGAAAGCTGGAAATAATTTGGGTCAACTAAAGTTAGAAACTGTCCCCCACCTCACAAGACAGATGTGAGCTTTGAAGTCAGGGAGATTGTCAGTAAAACAATCCAGAGGAGACAGTTTTTCCACAATCCAATTTCTAATTTGCTGATTTGATGCAAGATCCTGTTGCTGGATGAGAAGAATAGTCTGCCCTGTCCTGTGAACTGCCCTTGACAGAGGTCAAAAAACAATATCAGAAAATGTAAAACACTTGGGTGAGTGATGCTGCAGCATATTTCTGGAAAACAATCCTTCCTGAAGCTCAAAGGAATTTAGGATTCTTATATTTGCCTGCTGTATCTAATGTGGATTGCAGGAATAACCACAGCACTAACATCTTCTGTTCATTATTTTCAGTACTTTGGCTTGTGTCTTCTGGGGTCTTGGCAGGATGTAGACTCAACAGAACCACCATGTACAGTTGAAGGAATCCTGTTCACAGACTCAGCTGTGTTCTATAGGAAGATCTTCCTTTCTGTCTTGCACCATAGATTGATGATGACTTGTTTGGGAATAAGACACTGGTCTGTCTCTTGGATGCTCTTCCGCCCCACCTCCCTTAGCTCTCCAGAGGTGGAAGCTGTTGTTGAAGAGTGAAAGCAAAACCCTGATGAAATCCAGATCCCTCAGAAACTGTAAAGAACAGAATTGATGAAACCACAATTCTGTACCTATGCATGCTCCCTACCTCTTTGTCACTTTTGTTTTTTTCCTGCCTGGAAGAAGAAATTCAGCTTGGTTCCTTTGTGCTGTTTTGATGAGTAACCTTATTATTGGGGAAATCCCTGACGTACATGTCTGGCTTTTCAGACCGCTCCCTAGTGTGGACTCATCACTTTTAAGTGATAGATGACTGCAACACAGTCTGTAATCCACATTATCAGGGAAATAGGCTCTGTTCTAGAGATGCTATCTTACCTTTCCAAATAGTCTCATGGCAACACTCACAAGTTTCAGTCTAATGGATTGCTGTAACAGCTTGGACTGTTCTCCCTCTGCAAGTATTTTATGCCCTAGCTTGTAGACCTAAGCCAAGCACAGACTAAAATAGAAACCACTAGGTCACAGACCCATTCAACTGTGCCCAAATATGTTACAAACCAGCAAATGCCCTGATCCTGCTCCTGGTATATTGACCCAATTAAATCTAGTCAAGAAGTTAAGCTCCCTCAAAAAGTCTCTAATGAAGGCTCTTCCAGTACTTTATGCATCCAGAAGCTAATTCATTTAAAGGAGGCTCACTGCTCAAGGTGATCTCCCTACATTCCTTCCTTCCACTTCTGTGTGACACCAGAGGGCATTGACCTGAGGGGTTACCTTGACCCTCATAGGCAACTTTACCCCCCTTTCTGCCACACCATGTGTGCAGAAGGATAGTACTGATGTGGGTCATGGACATAAGCACAAACCAATTGTTTGTCTGTCTTCTGTTGAAGATCCTCACAATTATTCTGCAGGTGGCAGAGGACAGCAGCTGACAAAATAAAACTTCTTCTGATAGAGAGATTGGAAGAAGAAACTACAAGGCAAACATCAAAGCTAAGTCCTTTGCACGTTCATATATAATACCAAACAGCAAAATGGTGAGATATCTGGATTTCTGTGTTCTTGCTTTAAAGATGGCAAGTACATGTTTCTTCATATCCCTACTGGATCTCCCACCTCTCTCTCCAGTTCATTGCTCATCTTCTCTGCCTCCTGGTTTCAGTCTTCCTATTTCCTAACCAGTTTTTATCCCTGTCTGTCCACGTGTCCCATCTACAATTTGCCACTTCTGCATTTGAAAGAAGATGAGGTGCTTATTCTTCTTTTTCCAGCATGCCAAGGCCCAGGATGACATGTTACCAGAGAGGTCCGTCGCTCCCACCCATTGCTGGAACTGCTCACAGTGATGGACAGTTGAAATGTCAGGAAAAGCCTCATCTTCCATGGCAGCTGAGAACATGGTGCTTAGGTATTTTAGAAGTTGAAATACCAAAAATTACAAATATGGATCTTCATGTGGTGAAGAAAAGAAGAGGCTGTTGGTGAATGCTAGCCCCTTTCTGCTTGCTGATATTCTATAGCATGAGTATGCTAGATGGTTTTCACTCCCATATCTGTCACCAAGGTCCAAGACAATTTTTATTCCTGCCCCCCCACCCCAGAAGCCACTAACCTGTTTGGCTTTAAATGCTTTCCAAAAAATCCTCCCTGAAGCAACTATATGAACACTTCAGCAGAAACAATGTTAAACTTAAACTGAATACGAGAAAGTGTTGGGCAAGCTCTATACCAAATGGTGTTGTAAATCAGGCCTGTAATCTGAGCAGGTCTGGCATATAATTAATCTTTGGGGAGTCTCTGGGTAGCAACTTGCAGGTCGTTAGTGAATTCCCACAGGTTTCCATGAGTTTGGGATTAAGCTCTGTGTGTGAATAATTGTCTAATTAGTCACCTCAAGCAGGGGCTTTAGAGACCTTCAATCCCTACTCTTGAAACAGGTGTAAGGTTTAAACAAGCACTGCCAATTTCATTATATAGTTCATTTCCAACTCCAGGTGTGTCTGTTCAGACCATGTCTTACTGGCACTGGGGAATGCAAAACCAACCACCATAAGTGAGCTGGGAACAAAGCTTTTTCCCTGTGATTTGTGTTGATGTTCAGTGCAGAGAGGGTAGCAGTACCTGGAGGAACAAATCCTGGTTTCTCATTGTCTGTGCACAGTGCTGCCACAGCAAGCTAACAGGAGTCAAGATGAGTTCAGAAAAAGGTAGTTTTCATCTCAGGTGCTGCAGGAGGGTTTGCAGTTCTCGTTTATTACAGGGGCAAACTCTTCTCAACCATGAAATGAACATAGATGCATTTGCTTTTAGTGGGTTCCTGAAAATGATAGAACATTAGAGGCTTTTTCGAGGTTAACTTACACAAAACTTTATGACAAAGGCTATGGCAGGCCACCTGCAGTGTTAGAGGTATCTATAACTCCTCCTGATTCTAATTATCCATACTTGAGAAGTCTTTTGACAGAATTAATGTTGCCTTCTCAGGACCAGGTGTAGCTGTAACTTGAACATGTGCTTCAGCCCCATTTTTGAGCACTTTTGGATTTTGCTAAGGAGAAGCAGCCTGGAGGTAAGGTTGGAAAGTCCACAAGTAATATATTCTCTGGGTTTTCTGCTGAATGCAGCCTGTGAGGTGTCACTCAGAGTTGAGCTACAGCTCATCCTCTCACCCATGTGAGCATGCCTGCTCATCATGTCCTGATGAAGACAAAGCTCAGCAGTGCAACTGAGGTCTGTCTGCAAGCTCAACACTTAGTGTCATTTGAGAAAGCCAATTTCTCCTTCTTTGTTACAGAAAGCTCTCCAATAGCAGTCTGGACCTCGACTACAGTTTAGCGTCTAGATGTGGGTCCATGCTGCAGACCACTCAGGGAAGTCCCTGTTTTCTTAGTGAACAACAAAGAGAGAGCTGGAGTTAAAGCTATGGAGACATCTTCTGTCTTTTGTAACTTTACTATTGTCTTAAGAAATAGGGAAAGTTTTGTGATGCAATTCCTTAAATACAAGTTTTCCAGGCAAAGTGTCTAAAAAATATTTTTGAAACTCTTCAATAGATAAACTTTAGAACAGTGTCTTCTCATATTGTTGCCTGGAAGGAAACCATTGCCCAGCTTCTGCTCTTTCATGCTGCTGCAGCTTGCTAAATATTTGTAATGCCCTTACAATGACTTAAGTAAGAAGGAAACTAGCATTAATATCCATAATAGAAGTAAATATCTGTTTTAAAGGTACTGTTCTCTGCAACAGGGCCATGGATTTAATAGGCTTTTACTGTATTGTCAATAGCACGATGCTGTGGCATTGATCCACAGCTATAGGGAACAATCCAATTACTGTTCAATTGAGTCAAAGCAATTAGTTGGCTTAGGCCAGAGGGTAATGCAATCAGATGAAAATGTTCAGCAATCAGATTTGCAGAGAGCTGAAACTCACATTTTTTTCCTTTCTTCACCGACTCAGAGATTTTATTCTAACTAATGAACACAAGCAAAGCAACAGTTGGTGAAAAGAGCAGAAGTCCCTTTGAAATCCGTGACCAAGGTAATGATGTCTTCTAAATGGGCAGAGTATTTTTGAGATGCACAAACTCATGGTCCTCTCTCTACTTGATCCTCCTTCAGCATGTGCTTAACATTTCAAATGCATTGAGACTAGTCTTCAGACTTTGATGCTTACTTTCTCTATTCAGTTCTTTAAATAAAAGGAAAAACAATTATGAAAATCTATTATTAGGTCTGAGGTATAAGGACCTAAGTGATTGTTTAAGTGGATGTGGATGTAAACTTGGGATATTTTGGGACTAGCTAAGCAAAAAAAAATATTTAATAGAGGCTTTTCCTATAAATTGTATATACTTCTGATGAGGTCACTAATGTTTTCCGGAAAGGTTTTTCTTTAAATCTTTTTTTTTTTTTTTTTTTTTTAAGAGACGGGACTGCATTTTGGTGATTATGTTGCCTGTGTTAAATAAGAGATGAAAAGATTCAAGCTACAGCATTATGCCCAAGTATCCTGTGTTCTTCCTTGTAGCTTAACGATCTTTTGAAGGCAAAATTAACATAACCGGAGCATTAAAGACCCAAATATTTTAGTCTCATTCTGAATGAGTAGTTGATACATAATACATCTGACTTCTGTTTCCCAAGTGTTATACTCCCTTTGACTTCTTTGGGGATTGTTGCCACTCAGATTAATGGCATACAGATCCAAATGATCTTGTTTCTAATTGAAAGAACTGGAGGGCGGTGCTTCACAACTCTGCAGTGTTGCTTTTGCCAACAATATCTGAATACGGTGCAACTATTCCTATATGAGGATGATGGGCTTACGTATACTTTTGATTAACCTCCTTTATTATCGTGAAGTAATTAACTGAATGGTGCTCTTGTGTTTTGTGATGGAGAAGATCTGACATGTTGCTACTATGTAAGAACTGACAAAATGCAGTTTGAACAGTTTAACTCTGAAGATCCTAATCTGACACAGGTGCTCCTCAGGCATGGTCTGCTGAAAATCTCTGGGGCTTGATTCCGTTATGTTGATAAAACTTAGAAGATAACTTGATTTTTCCAAAAGCTGACTACAATCTGGATTTGAGCGGAACAGGCCCAGGAGTTTGTAGTATTATAGATGTGATTCCTTCTGCACTCGGCCAAAGGAAAGACTGCCCTACAGCCAATGTCATTTGAACTCAGCTCATTGTTTGATCGGGAGATTCTATCATAGCACCCTCTAGGGCAAGGCTGTAACCCCAAACTGCCCTGGCTTATAAACTTAGGTGGGAAAGGAAGTGTTGGATTTCTCCAACTAAAGTAAAAATGTAGAAATAATGCATACTTTGGAGATTCTTGAAGTTTGAAGTAAAATTAGGTCATGGCAGCTCTTTTTGAATTTAACCTTTTGCCCACATCTTTATCTGGGATGTTGTCTGGAGCGTGTACCTGGGACTGCTCTTGAGATAGAGATGAAGCCTCACTTGGAACAGTCTTTTGTGCAGCTCTTTAAAGTTAGAAATCTATCAGAGTGAGAGCTTGTCTGGGTAAAGGAGAGTAGCTAGGGTTTTTCATGCCTAATTAAAAGATTGAAGGCACCAGTGTGGAATGGAAGAGCTTGGGCTAACTTCCAAGCTAATGCGCTTCTCTATAGAAAAATACCTCTGCATTAGTAATGGAATGATGGGATTTTAGACTCTGTCTTGCCTCTGGTGTTGGTAAAGAAGTTCAATAAGCCCTTATCTTGCATCTTCACACCAGAATGGATTTACAGGATGGGGAGGGGGGTGTGGAAAAGACACCCTGAGGTGTATCCCCCGGAACACCTCACTGTAATGTCAGTAGTTTTTGTTTATAACATCTCTGCAGATGGATCTGGCCTTTGCATTCTGTTAAGGGGCGGGGGGAACATCATTATCCTTGGAAATTCTGAGATTATTCTTGGAAATTCTGACTGAATACAAAGGTTTTAAGTATGCAGAAGGTTTTTTTCTTGCTTCTTAGGTTATCTTGATGCTGTTTCTGAGTTCTGTCCGTTTGAGTTCATGCATGGCAAAGAATTTGTCTCTGGAGTTGTAAGCCACTGTTGTAATGCTACGTTAGAAATATTTGCGGAAGATATTAAAATAGTATTCTAGAGGTTTTATGACATGCTGTGCCATTATGTACTCCTGTATAGAAACTGAATAAGAAATTAACTGAATGAGCTGCACTATTCATGTAAGACTTGCTAACCTATGAATAATGTGATCACAGCATTGTGAAGGCTTTATAAGCATCATTACAGTATTTTTATCTGTATTTGCATGTATTAAGAGGAAAAAAGCTATTAAGGTTGTAGAGTCAAACTTTCAGTGCTAAAGAACTTGGCTGTTCTGTTTTTGGTTTGGTTTTGTTTTGTTTTTTTTTTTTTTGTTTGTTTGGTTTGGAAGTTGCTTTCCTATGGTATGAAATGCTGAGTTTTCCTTTAAGAAAAGAGCAAAGAGGTTGGGTAATGTCAGACTGACTCTATATCTCTTCTGTGGATGAGTCTTCCTATGTTGCATGGAGCCATCAAACACTTGAAGTATACGAGCACCATGAAAGGAACTTGTATCTACTCAAGGCAGTGCCCACCTGCCCAGACACCTCCTTTCCAGTTATGCAGAATGTTCTTTAAAGTCTTTCTGCTCCTCACAAAGAGAGAAAGAGGATGATTTAATGGCTTTACACAGCTGGAGGGTGCCTTGGTGACACAGACTTTCTGTCTGCCTGGTGAATTCCTGTCTGTGCAAACCCAACTCTTCCCAAGTAGCCACCAGCTGTCAGCTTTCAAGACCACTGAGAAAACTGCAGTGTGGGTGGGTGTGTGACAGCTTTCTCTTTTTAAGTGAGAAATCTCTACTACCTCACCTACTCACCCTGATTATGCTGTTCTGAAGTTTATGCTACTGCTCAGCTCTTGAGTTACAGTAAGTGGTAGCAAGGGCAGGTTGTCATTTGCTGTGGGCAGAGGCTGGAGAGAAATGAGCCTTACTTTCTTAGCTGCCCCCTTGTGCTTTCTAATGCTTGTGGATAGGAGAGACAAGGAGAGTCTGGATTGTGCTCCAGAGGGAGGAAGAAGCAGCCCCAAGTCTTCCTTTGCTTGCCCTTTAAACTTGCCTCCTTTTGATGTGAAGACAGCCTATTTCACCCACACTTGCCCTTTCCTAGCTCACACTCTCCCAATATTGGCTCCAAGCAACCCATTTGCTTTGCCCTCTGTGCAAATCGATTGTCTGCAAACTTCATTTAAAGTGAGGGAAAGGCCCCTGACCCTTGCTCAGGCTCTGTGAGCCGGTGTTAGGAGAGACAGGCAGACTAGTTGAGTCTGTGTACGTCCCCTGCACTACTGCAAGGCAGGTTCATCAGGCACATTAGAACCAACTTTGATGTTAAAAATTGCAGAGCTTGTGCCTTACGTGAAAGAAGTTTCTGCCACCTTCAGGACTGAAGACTTGTCATTGTCAGACCTTCAGACTTGTCATTGGGAGCTCAGCTGGGAGCTGTGGGAGGTCAGACTGGCTGCTGAAGGATCTGTGCATAGAAGGGGAATGCGAGACTCAAGATGCAACAAAGCTTCTGCTCTGTGTCCTGCTTCTGCCTGCTTTTACTTGCCATGGGAAGTGGGAGGGCTAGTGGGAGGCTGTCCACAGAGCAGGTACCAGGGCAGCCAGGAGCATGGCATGTGGGGATCTAAACAATGGGCTCCTTTACAGGATGTCCATCAGTGTTCACTTCTTGACAACATTTCACCTGCTGTCCTTGCTAATTACCACAATCAGTCCATTTTAATTTTTTTTTTTAATTTCATTTTTGACTACATCTTTCCCACCCACTTTGAAACAAGGGAAAGCAGAGTCCTTTCCCAGCGGAGTACATTACATTTTCTATGGTGACAAAATTGAGCTGGCCCTGCTGTTGTTCACATTGTTACACTAATAGCACAGCTGGGGTGGGGAGGCAAGGAAGCTGGGCTTTAACTGAATCCCCGAACTGTAAAAGTCTCCATACAATGAACACTTCAAGACAATTTAGGGAATTACAGACTTCAGGATAGAGATAGGACTGAGCATCCAAGGGTAAGAGAAAGGATAGGTTTTGTCTTTTGAAAAGATGGTAGAAACCATCTAAGGTACTACCTTGGATTAAAATTAAGTTTTGTTGGCTTTCCCAGTGGATCCAAATCTCTGTTCAGGTAGAATCTGTACAGTTCCTTTCCTCTTATCTTCTGAAGGGTTATCTGGAGTCAGATAACTTGCAATAGGGATTTGGCAATAGTAAAGTTATGTGGAATGTCTGAAAACCTCTCCCTCTGGTGCTCTTTGATCTCCAACCTTCAGATAAGACACTGCATGATACAATCGGCTTAGGCTCAGTAACGCTCAGTTAACTACATGAAGAGAAGCAGGAGCATGGATCGTATCGTCGTGTAGCTGCAGACCGTTACTCAGCCTCTGGACCAAACTGCTGCTACTTATTTAACATTGTGATTGATCACTACTGTATTGTGTTCCTTCATGTTGTGAGTCACCAGCTAGGACAGCCCTTCTCTCTCTACTAAACATCGTACAAAGGTTGCTAATTGAGTGACTCACTGCAGTGTATCATTTTTAATGTCAGCGCTTTTTTTTTCACTTATCCAGGTCTCACTTTGGATGGGGTTACTGATGCTGTGGGTTGCTTAAGCATTTGATTAAAGGGAAAGCCTCCTTTCTCACCAGGCTGGTCTGGTAACCAAACCACATGAGAAAGGACTCCTCTTGGTTCTGAAAGCTGTGTTGTTTTCTGTTAAATTGCCTCCTGCTTTGTCATATATGACTAGGTATGTTATGTGATAACCTGATGTGTGTTTGTGGAGCGCAGATCGCCAAGATGGACAGAGATATGGAGCCCTTGATAATGCGGGAGACAACCCAGTTCTGTTGTCCAGCAGGTGACTTACATATCGTAGAATCATAGAATGGCAGGGTTTGGAAGGACTCTCTCTGTAGTACTCTCTTTAGTATTTCCCTGTCCCTCCTGAACTGGGGAGACCAGAACTGAGCACAATACTCCAGATGTGGTCTCACTAGTGCAGAGGGGGAGGAGAACCTCCCTTGACCTGCTGGACACACTCTTGGATACCATTGGCCTTTCTGACCACAAGGATGCATTGCTGTTCCATGGATAACTTATTGTCACAAGGACACCAAGGCCCTTCTCCATGGGGCTGCTTTCCAGTGGGTCTACCCCTAACCTGTACCGGTACACGGTGTTGTTCCTCTCCAGGTGTAGGACTCCACACTTATCCTTGTTGAGCTTCATTAGGTTTGCCTTTGCTCAGTTCTCCAGCCTGTCCAGATCTTGCTGGGTGGCAGCACAGCCTTCTGGTGTATCAGCCACTCCTCCTAGTTTAGTTTCATCAGCAAACTTACTGAGGGTACACTCAATCCCTTCATCCAGGTCATTGATGAAGATGCTGAATAAGACTGGACCCAGAACTGACCCCTGGGGAACAACACTACCTACAGTCACCAGCTGGACTCCGCACCACTGATCAAAACCCTCTGAGCTCTGTTGTTCAGTGAGTTCTCAACCCATCTCACTGTCTGCTCTTCTAACCCACACTTCCTGAGCTTACCCATGAGGATGTTATGGGATACAGTATCAAAAGCCTCGCTGAAGTCAAGGTAGACAACGTCCACTGCTCTCCCTGCATCTACCCATTCAGTCACACCATCATAGAAGGCTATCGGATTAGTCAGACATGAATTCCCTTTAGTAAATCCACATTGGCTACTGTTGATAACCTTCTTTTCTTCCATGTGCTGAGAAATGATCTCTAGAATGAGATGCTCCATTACCTTTCCAGGGATGGAGGTGAGGCCAACTGGTCTGTAATTACCAGGGTCTTCCCTCTTGCCCTTTTTGAAGACTGGCGTGACGCTGGCTTTCTTCCAGTCCTCAGGCACCTCACCTGTTATCCAGCATCATTTATAGTAGATGGCAGGACAAATCATGTGCTGACATGGACTGCCTGGGCTTCATCTCCAGCCAAACCCACTGCATCCTACTCCGGGAGCTGTACTTGAAGCTGAGCTCAAATATAATAGGAATGGGAGCAGCTTTGTATCAGACTGATGAGAGACCTGGGGTGTAAAGACAGTCCCATCTTACCATGCAGCAAACACAGGCAAGGGTAGGGATTGGAGATTGCCCTGTTCACATTACCTACAAGTAATGGGCCAAAACAGCCCCTGAAGAGGAGGAAAGACTCATCTCATCTTTCAAAAGAGATGGGCAGACTTCGGTATGTCTGTTTTATAAAGCAAATACTAGACATGTTTCCTCACCTTTACTCTTCATGCTGGTACAGGTGCCATCAGGGTACATGGGGCTGACTGACATTGCTGGCCATGCAGCGACTCACCAGCACAAGAGTTTACCAATTCTCACTTCTCAAATGGATCCACTTAGGGAAAAGGTTTGGAACAAAGCAGAGCAGAACACAGTCCCCTTGCTTGTCTCCCCTCTCCCTCAACTTTCCACACACTCTGCCACACAAAGCGTAACAGCACAGCGAGGGGAATGGGGAACTGAAAAAAGGAGTGTGCACCAGGCAAAGCAAGGCCAACCCTCAGCCAGCACAAAATGGTGGAATTTCCTGGTTTCATCCATTAAACAATCCTCATCAGAATGAAATTCATCCCACAGTCTCTCCAAGGAGAGGACCTTACTGCATGCTCTTGTCTCAGCTAACAAAAGATCCTGATCTTGACTGGGTCTCCAGGCTTTACAGCTAAAATAAGACCTAAACACAGTAATCAGTGCAGGGCTTTCTTTTTCCTTATGAAATCAGGGACCAATTTGTGCATGTTAAGAAACACGTCTAGTGCTACAGCCTTTCAAAGTCATCTGCTATTCCCCTGACTTCTCTTGCAGTGCAGATTATCCAAATGTGGGTCCCTGGGTGCTCTCTGATACACAATTCCAGTAAATATTTACATCCCTTCTCTTCCTATTTTGGTTTGAAATATGCTAAAAGGATGCAAAGGAGGTGCCTCAGCACTTTACAGACTCTTCACTTTGGTCAGCAACAGTGAAATCCTGTGGAACTGACAGTCGACAGCGTGTTGCATTTTCACCTTTCTGGAAAGAGTGAAAGCCCTACACTTAAATCTTGTTTAAAAAAAAACTGTGCAAAACCAAATTGCATGGTAGAACCTTCTTCAGTAATTTGAGTTTTCAAATCTCTTTTCCCTTCATTGGGAATTACCCAAGATAAGCCCACAGAGATGGACTCTCCCCATATCTTAGGGTCTGTCGCTGAGGAAGGGAGAACCGATCCTGGGAAAGCACAAGCCTTGGTGGTTTAGGATGCATATGCATTGTGCATGCTTCCTTGTTTGCACCTTGTTTCCCCAAGCTAGTGCTGGTGGGATGAGTTGATAACTTGGCCTAGTCACACCTAGCTTGACCTGGATGTGAGATCCCAAGAAAACCTGAGCACAGGCTGGGTGGGGGCCATGGGTCCTTCCAACAATTCCCTGTCTTCAGTGATGGGGACCAGGATCTCAGGGCTCACCACAGCACCCCAGCAGAGACATCTTTAGACAGGTCAGCTACAAACCCCAACTATCACTGTTTTACAGTGTTTGCTGGAAGTGGATGGGATGGTCTTACCCCAGGTGTGAGTGTGGCTCAGCTCTAGTGAGGATGGCATAGAGCATTGTTTTGCTTTTGGCTCTGGAAACGGGAAGGAGCCCAGAGAAACCAAGGACATAGTACTTCGATACAGCTGAGCACAGCTGGACACGCTGACGTTGGCTTTGCAAAGGCCCAGACAGTTCCTGCTGTACGTGTTTCTGCTGCATGACTGTCTCCTTGCTTTCTCTGCAAAACCTCCCTTTAGCAGCACCAGGAACTCTTTCCACTGAGCAAGCAGAGAGCAGGCAGGAGGAGATGGGAACGCTTATGTATAGAATTATGCATAGAGGTATGATACATATCTATGTATGACTCAAATCCGTGAATAGAAGCTGCAGATCTGAACCTCACCCTTGCTCACAGGGCAAAAGCAAAGCTTGCATCTGAATAAATCCTGAAAATCTCATCAGCCAGCATCTCCAAATCAGAGCAACAACAACAGGA
Organism: Ceryle rudis; assembly: GCA_033439905.1. NCBI lineage: Eukaryota > Metazoa > Chordata > Aves > Coraciiformes > Cerylidae > Ceryle > Ceryle rudis. The sequence goes on along the minus strand of JAAGNO010021176.1, from coordinate 6,964 downwards.
GCTGCAGCCAAGCACTCTGAATATTTTCTTCCAGAATACTCGTGAGAGATGGGCTACAGGTAGCAGAGCCATTTACATGGTGTTTGAGGCAACGTTTCTAGTCTTAGCAGACAGAGAGGTGCCAGGAAATGATTCTGCTCCCAAGGCAGGACTCAAACCACAGCATAGCCAGGCCTGTGTATCCATGATTATCACATATATCTTTTCAGCCCTCCCCTGTCCTGTGTAGCATCAGGCATGTGTTAGATGGCTACTGCTCACCCTGCATACTGCTCTTAGTTATTTCCGTGGTTGTAGGGCAGTGAATACTTGCAAAGGCAATGCTTCTGCTCAGACTGTCCTTGAGAAAAGGGTCAGATCCTAACCATGCTAACAGTGAGACTTCAGTTCCCTCCTTTCCCTCAAAATACAGTGATGTAACACAGAACCGTTTGATGAGACATTGTTCTCCTGTTCCCATTTGAAGTGGAGGGAAGGGGGGGGCGAATACCTGCAGACAGCTGCCCAGAATGGTCAGGGAAAGGGGGTCTCAACTGGAGAAGGAGCACTGGGGGAAGACACTGCAAAACTTGTGATTTACAAAAGGTCTGTTCCTGGCAGCCACCAGCACTTAAGGGGTGGGACCCCAGGCCAGATACCTTGTGACATCTGTGATACTGGGGTATTTGGCTGACACATCATTTGGTGTTTTCTCTCTAGCACCCTCATTTATTCACCTTTGCAGTGTCAGATTGCCCAGCCAGCTCAATGAATAATTCAGCACTGTTAAGCATATGTCAAAGCAGCCTCAGCATTTAGTAGGATCAGTTCTTTGCCCTTTTCTCCATTTAAACTTCATTCCAACATAATCTCCCCTTCCTGGCTGCCAGATGAGCAAGCTCTACAAGTAGAAAGCACATTGCCATAGCTATATGGAAATATAGCTGTATATATGGAAATTACTCCTTTGATAGAAATGGTGTGGTGCTAACTGTCCAGCTCAATGCATGGGGCTTTGCTGCTCCTGCTCACTGCCACCTTGAATTATGGAGAAACCCATTATTTTTTACAAACAGCTATTGGAGGTAAAGGTCAATAGCCAGGCAATAAGGATGATCTCACAAACCAGGATTCAGAAAAACCTGAGGTCATTTCCCATTTCTCTTGTGTATTCCTGGTGTTATTGCAGTGAAATCAGTTCATCACACCCAACAAATCAATTAATCATATGATAAATTAATCATTCTCAGTCCCTTTTTCACCAGCTTTTCTAGACAAAGGGGCTTTAAGATGGGTGTGCACATGTTTCAGCGTCCCATCTGTAAGATGACAACATTATCTCCTTTCTTGCTTTGCCTGGACTGTTTCACTGTCCCCCACAGCAGGGCTGAGAAAACTGGAGTTCTCTGCATGGGCAGCACCTGTAGGTCTACTGCTTTGAGTAGTCCTGTCACTGTGACTGAACAATCTTCAGTCCCCAAAAATGACGCTATTCAGACCCTTTCCCTAGAAGGTCTGAGGGCAGTTTCTCTGGAACATCAGACATAACTGCACACATAATTTCTGACCCAGTTTGCATGTACAATTACCGTGTCTGAGAGCAGCAGGCCGCAGAGCCAACACATAATATCCAGCTGCAATAACTGTCTGTGCAAATAAATTGTATAGGTGAGTGCTCATTTCAGAGGGCACAATTGCTACTATGGCTTATATTAAATCCCATTCATTTTATGACTCCCTGGTTGGAGCAATAAACCTCTTGTTTTCAGTCCAGGGTATACATAGACCTGCTGTTTCAGTGGCAGCAGCAAAGCTCCACTGTCTCCAGTGCAGGCATCTGAGATGAACAGAGAAGGCAGCCCATTCTCTCACTTTGGGAAGTGATTTCCATTCTTTGGAAAAGCTCTTGCACTTAACCTGAGTAAGTAAGCATAGCTGCTCATGTTTCAATGGTACATTAGCCAACAAAGTAACCTTCAGAAACCCTGACTATTAATCTCCACTGGCTTTTCTGTAAGCTCTCCTACCCTGCTCCTTGCTTGTTGCCCAGATACAGACCTTGTTTTGTGGATGCTATCAGCATTTCATTAGGAGGTGTGCAATAACTTCCCCCCTGCTTCTGCAAGGAACTGCCTATATTTCTAAAAGAGCAGAAAATCCTGTCTGTACAATGTCTGTCTCTGCCAACAGCACCCACTGAGTGATCACAGGTCCTACATTGCTTTGAAATGAGTTGCTGAGAAAACAGTGTCTACAGGATTGTCAGAGGCTGGATTTTGATTTTATACCACTGTGGAGCCCAAGTAACATCAAGCAAAGCAGGGGGTTTACACCAGTCAGGACATGGATGGTATCAGCCCTTGGAAATCTACATTTGTTTTGGTTTGGATTTTTTTTTCCCTTAAATTTTGCAATCTCAGTTGTCTTCTGTTCAAAAGATAAGAAGTAATTAAAAAAATTTACATATTGCTCATTTGTATGAAATGTGCTTCTCCAAAAGTGTTTACATCTGGGTAGACAATGTAGCAACACCATGGGCTCTTTCCCTGGGAAATTATTCTCTAGGTTCCATTTGAAAGGGGACGGTCTTTACTGAGATTCCTTCCTCACCTGGCAATCTGGACAGTCTAACGTCAAATCCTTCAGGCAAGCTAAATTTGCTGCCTCCAAAGCCTTCTCTCTCCCTAAAACATAGCTTTTTGTATAGGTAATACTGATTTTCTGTGTCCTTTTTGTGCCTCTCAAATTACCCCAGGTCTAGAGGACTCCTGAGGTCACCTCTCACAGTAGTTTGCACTCTAATGAACTGAGTAGTGGATTATTTTCATACGAACTGTGAAAAAGCTTGTTTGTCTTTTCCAGTGATGTTACAGAATTGCAGGGAAGTCCTGGAGGACTGGCAGCACCTAAGCGGACCTAATCAGTGCCCATGTTACAGAAGGCTCCTATGGGGATCTGTGATGTGAAGCAAACTCTGACACCAGTTGAAACCTTTGGAAAAGATCACATTAAATCACATGGCACCAGTTGGGAGAGCGTTTCTCTGAGCAAATGATACCAGAGGGCTTTCAGTGCATATGCCCATGAGTCAAGTTGAAGCTGCATGGAAGATAAACCCTAAAATGAGACTTCTGGGAAAGCAAAGAGCCTTTCACTCAAAGCAACCCAACTAGCAGGGGGTTTTCCCCCATGGAATATTAACTGCTCAGTAATATGGCTTGCAAATCACTCATGACTTGTGTCTTCTGAGCCCTGAATGCGCAGGAAACAAGCACTTGGTTCTCTTGAATAAACACCTATTTCAGAAGGGCAAGGATCCTTTATAAACGATGCTCAGCTAGAGCCTAACCAGATTCAAACATTTGTGAAATCTATCATCACTACTAAAATGACAAACTTTCACTTTCATTGCTACGGCTCATTTAAGCAACCTTGACATCACCAAATGTCTCCACCACAGGCAGGCTAGCATCTGACAGACCTGTGATGGAGCTAAAAGATTACTGCCATCCAAACCGACCTGTCTTCTTGTAGCATTAGGTTTTTTTCATACTTTTTTGTATTCCTCACACACATATGAAATGCTGCAAAAGCCAACTGCTGGAATGTCCATGTAATCACCAAGCTGCTGTCAGAGCCAGAGGGGAACAGAGGATCTGTGATACCTCTCTGGAAAAAACAGTGGGTGAAAATGCCCAAGTTAGCTAAAGGTCAAGAGAACTAGAAAAAAAATTACAGCAGAGGAATAAAACAAAATAAAGTGGTAACAAGATAAGATGAAGAGATAAGGTGACAAAAACACCAGATGCTCTTTCTTCAGGAGTGAAATCCAACCCTTTGGATTGTTGGATCATTGCATCTCCCTTATTTTCTATATACAGCAGCCTTCCAAGGAAAAAAAATAAATTAAAGAATCCCCTTTTCAGTCAATATTATTATTTCGTTCCAGTCAGCAGTGCACTCTCAGAAGCTAAGGAAAAACACCAGTAAAATCAATACCCACCTCCAGGTTTTATTCCCAGTGGAGATCTCCCAGCACACACCCACCCTTCACTACAGTCAAATACGTTAATTTTAACCTCACGCTGTCTACCAGACACAAATAGCAATGCTTAGGGAAGTCCTTACTCTGCTTAACATCTGAAGAATTACAGCCACCCTCAAACAGGCAGACATGTTCAAAAATTTATATTTCACCTCTCGTTGAGAGCTAAGAGATGTATTTTATATCACCAGACCTTAATCATAAATTTAAATCTGACCTGGAATAAGTGAAAACTCTTCATTTGAGTTAATTAATGAACTGGTGAAAACCCATGATTCCCAGCTCACAGAGCATTGCAGAGGTTCAGAAGCAAAATTTCTAGTAGAGTAGAAAACGACATATTCCAGAAGTTCCCTGCAAAATACTACATTTATGAGAATATTGCATTAATGGGCAAAATACTTCATTAATTAAACATTTTATTTCTATTTTTCCTTCATCTCATTTGTTTTACAGTATATCAACTTCCCTAAGCACCTTCTGAGATAAAAACGTGAATTGATATGGAAAAAGCTCTCCAACATCATTCACAGAAAAGCCTTGCAGGTGGTGTAACTTTTCCCCTGTGTTATATATGGAATTTTAGTCGTGTTTCTGTACACCCAGAATAAAAACCTCTCCTTCCTGTACACTCAGTCAGCCACAGGAAAGCTATCAATAGGTGTGAGATTTCTCTGTCAATAACAAATATCTGAGATCTGCTGGGAGTATCCAGGCAAAGCATCACTATATTTAGGCACCTGGGGAAAACTGGCTGCCATGAGATTGTCAGTGTCACAGTCCTCCCTGAAAGCTGAGTCATTGCTTGCTGATGCCAAGAGACATCAAAAGGGATACTGTGTCAAGATTTTGGCTTCTAAAGTGTGCTCAAACTGAGGGATTCTGCAATTGAGGTGTGTCTATGTGAATAGAAAACCCACTCGTGAGCAGAGCAGTTGTCTCCTTTCAGCCTTCCCCAACACCAGGACTGAGCTGACTTGGGGTGCTTGGCTTGGTAGGCCTGGATGTGGATGTGGACATGGACAGGGGCAGAGAAAGAAGTGGGCTTGTGCAGCCCAGCTCATAGAAATAGGTCTTCACACATTACACATCTTTCTTCTGCGGACCTCTTCTCAGCAGGTTCCTGTTTGTATACAGATATCCACCAAATCACTGTGCTTGGCTTGGACTTTTCTGTTCATGGCTTTGATATTTAAACATTTGATATAGCCATCAGGCACCAAGTAGCTTTTTGGTTTGTTTTTTTCCCCACTGGTCACGATGTAATCTTGATGTGGCAGAAACATTTTATAAACACCATCTGGTGTCATACCTATCAGAAAGGTCTGTGTACTTCTCTTTGAGTGCTATGACTTATGACAGCTCTTCAGAGGCAGCCCTTTGCTCTTAAAGGGAAGATATATGAAAATGAAAGGATAAGGCCTATAAATTTTTGTAGCTCTGTACGTAACTCATGCACAAGCAGAGGCAGGATAGCAGTCCCAGGAGATGTATGATCCTCCTAAATCAAGCTATGCCCACCTACTGTGTTTAAGATGCTTCAACACACGTTAAAAATTTGACTTACCCAACACATGGGGAGTAATTTTTATGAGCATAGCCAAAAATCAGGAGAGGAAACAGATGCCAGAGGTGAAATGGGCCAAATGCTCAGGCTATGGACAACACATGTTCTGATCCGAAGGGCGTGACATTTATGGAGACATTTTTGAAGATCATATGAAGGTCATGCTCTAGTCTATGTGCATGTTGCTAATCATAAGAGGGAATCCCTTGGTGGTTACTGATTCTAGCCCCTGCCCAAGCAAACTGTTGTTTGTGGAGAGGAAATCCCCTGCTCTTTGTTTTGCTCTGACCATTTCTAGGGCTCAGGCATCTCCTCTAAGTCACCACTCCTCACTTAGGAGATCTTGCTATGCTCCCACCAGAACAGGACTCCAGGGAGAACCCCAGAGCCAGCATCTGACCATCTATCAGCTCTCCTTATCCCCCTCTTCAGAGAGGACAGGTGACTCTGCAACCACTCCTGAGGCCAGAAAGTGCCAAACTCACTTCTCCCTCCCTGAAAAAAGAGGGGTCTGGAAGGAGTAGAAGAGAAAACATGTACAGCACAAACCTGCCGGTGGCCACACTGTTCATTTCCACCACCATGACCTGCACGTCTCTAGGTTTCTCCAGTTCAGCTTCGGCTGAGTTACCACAGCATGATAGTTATAATAACAAGCTGTCATGTGGCAGCTGAATTGCATTAACTGGCCAGAAACAGGGAGACGGGCTGTAGCCTGCTGCAAAGGCAGAAATATTTCCAACTGCTTGGTCCACAGGGATAAAGGGTAGCTGTGAAGTTCCCTTTCCTCCTCTATGGGCAGAGGAATATGCCCATGAGTCACAGTTGCTGGAGATAGTGTCTGGGTCCCCACTGTCTCGGTCGTTCATAAGTCTCTGGAGTGAGACCCTCTGCAATGAGGCCGTCTGAATGTGTCTACAGGGTCTGTCATCACAGCTTACTGTTTATGTCTTGTAACATGTTCAAAGTAATTTTTTTAGATTCCTGAAATGGAGTGAAAGCAGAATTGCAAGCAGCTGAAGTCAAGATCTCTTGGTCTACAAATCTACTGCTAAACCTCCAAAAATACCAAGAGTGTGATCTTGTTCTATGACTGGGTGACTGGCCGGAGAGATGAGGGGAGGCTGTGGATGTGGTCTACCTGGACCTTAGTAAAGCCTTTGACACAGTCCCCTTCTCCTGGAGAAGCTGATAGCACGTGGCCTAGATAGGTGCACCCTCCACTGGATTAAAAACTGGCTGGATGAGCGGGCACAGAGAGTGGTTGTGAATGGTGCCCCATCCAGCTGGTGTCCAGTGACCAGTGGTGTACCCCAGGGTTCAGTACTGGGCCCAGTTCTATTCAACATCTTTACTGATGACCTGGATGAGGG
>JAAGNO010021173.1:62984-75046 GCA_033439905.1 Ceryle rudis | reverse complement strand
AAAACCCAGAAAACCTATATTTTTATATATATTTCTATCTGAGACTACCAGCTATGTAATGAAGCAAACCCCTTGAGGTAGAAATAAATATATTTGAAGAAATGTGTAAATTAAAAAATGTTTTTTCAGCATGGCTAGAAACAGTTATCAGAATTTCCTGCCATACCAGCAAATATTAGTCTGATGATCTGCTACAGCAGGAGGATTTTTCTCTGCTGGTTGTGCTGAAGAAAATGGGAAGAACATCATGTTTTTATTCCATATTCAGGCTTCAAGGAAGGAGGAAATTCATAGGACCCTGTGTTTCCTCCAAAAGAACTCCATCATCTAGCATCATTGTCATCAGTGTTAACATCTATTTTGATGACAAAAAAAAAAAAAAAAAAAAAAAAGAGAGAACACCCTACTCTTCTTTCTTCAAGTGAGAATGGGATCAAAGAAATGCAGGCACAGCAAAGAATAACATGACTCAGATTCATTACCACTAAGTCCTTGAAGTGCATTAATCCATGGGGTCCTTCATACATTCGACTGTAACAGTTAGACAGGTCACCCTTTATTTCAGCAGTCAGAAAGAACAGGAATTACTGAAGTCTAAAATGTTCTATGATCTTTTGTTTTACAAGTCCTTTTTGATCACTACAAAGATAGACTAGCAATAGAATCATACTGTAACCTGTAGGAACCACTCAGGGACAACATGAATTTTTGAAAAGAAGGTGAGGACTATAACGTGTAATGTCTTTTTAGAAGATGAAAAATACTCTAAGTAGGCAATGTATAAAGTATCGTATAACATACAAGACAAATTCTCTGCAGCCCATTTTCACCACAGCAATAAAAGGAATGCCAACATCAGTGATGAAAAACACTTATAGAACAGTATTTAAACTTCCATACTTTCTTTATGAATCTACACAGAATAATGGGAGAAAAGAAATGTAACATTTATAAATATTTCTGTATTGTATTTTCATGGCAAACTTTTAGCAGTGGGGGGTGGCTGTTGTGACAAAATACCAGGAGCTGCCCCTGCATTGGACATAGACAGCTCCAAAATGGACACATGACTGGGCAAAGCTGAGCTCATCAGTGGTGTTGGTAGCATCTCCATGATAACATAATAAAGAAAAGGTAAACATATGGTGAGAATGAGCAGTGAGAAAAAATGTGAAAGCAGCAACCCTGCTGACACCAAGGTCAGTGAAGAAGGAAGGGGAGGAGGTGCTTTTGTTGCTTGAGCAGAAATTCCCCTGCAGTCCATTCTGAAGACCATGGTAGTACAGATTGTCCCCCTTCAGCCCCTGGAGGACCACAATGGAGCAGATATCCACCCTGCAGCCTGTGGAGGACTATATGTCACAGCAGTGGATATGTCCTGAAGGAAGCTGCAGCTCATGAAGGTTCCATTCCGGAGCATGGTCCTGGAAGGAGCTGCAGCCTGTGGAGAGGAATAAGTCTTCTGGCAGGACCCGTGACTCCACAGGGCATCTACAGTGGACCACTTTGTTCCTGAAGGACTGCACCCCATGCGGAGAACACATGCTGGAGCAGTTCTTGAAGAACTGACTCTTGTGGGTGGGACTCTGCACTGGAAAAGGTGAACAGTATGAAAAGGAAGGACTGTCAGAGGTGAACTGTTATGAACAGATCACAGTCCAACATCCCCATCCCCGTGTGGCACTTGGGGTAGGGGAGGAAAAGGTAGAAGAGTCAGGAATAAAGAAATTAGGTTCAGGAATAAAGAACTGATCTTTAGCCTGGAGAGAAAGGGGTATGTGGGAGGAAGTGGATTTAGTTTGGTTTTGTTAATTACCATACTAGTCTATTTCTAATTGGAAATAAATTATATCAATCTTCCCCAAGTCAAGTCTGCATTCCCATAACAGTAATTGATGAATAATTGCACTGCTATTATCTCAGCCTACAACCTTTTTTTCATCTGGTTTTCTCCCTCTGTCCTGCTGAAGAGAGAGTGGGAGAGGAATCACCTAAGTTTGATCTACCACAGTTCATTTTGGAGACATAAAGACAGATTAGAATGACAGAATGAAAAGAAATGGTTGGCTATATTTACAGCAGAAATATTTTACACTTTCCATCTGATTTCAAAATTTGTTTATAATTATAATATGTAGAAAAAAAAATCAAATGTTGACATTATACTTCTTTGATAAGAATTATAAAACAATTCTTAAAATGACACAGGTACAGTTCTTGTATTAAAAGCATTTAGTACACTTCTGAATAACAACCTAAGTGAAAATCCTGTAAATCACAGGATTCATTTTGACTATTTGTCCTGGTTTGAGTAAGAACAGAACTAATTCTGTTCAGTGATTTTATTTTTCAGTTCAGTTCTTCTAACTCACTGCACTGTCTGAAGTTAGAAGCCTGTTGTCACAGTGTCTGCTGCTGGCAGTGATAACACCCCACGTTTAGAGTTACTACCAAGGAGTGGTGTGCAGACCAAGGCTGCTGCTGGATCTTGTGTACCACGTTGGGGGGTACAGGGAAGTGAAAGGCTGCACCTGCAGGGAGGAGCGGACAGGGCAGGTGACCCTAAACTGACCAACAGGGTATTCCAGCCCATATACATCATATTGGGTATAAAGCTGAGGGATTTGGAGAGTCTATCTCTCTAGGGGCTCCTGGGCTCTTCTCCCCTCTTGGACCACTTTGCCAGCTTTGCTTGTCTTGGCTCAGGTCCTCTTTCAGTTCCTTCCTCAGAGCACCCATAGACTCTGCCCATTCTGCCTTCGATCCCTATCTGTGTGTGTTCCTGAATGCAGTACCAGAATCCAACTCCAGAACACAGCTCCCATCTGCTGCGGGCCCAGTCTGGGACTCCCCTAGTGTCTGCTCCACAGCATCAGTGATGGTGATGTGATTACCGTGAGGGGCAAGGAGGGCTGGGTTCTATACTGGTTTTGTATATATTTGTATATATTCCAATTTTATTATTATTATTTTCATTTTCTTTAAAGCTGTTCTAGTTTCCTTTTCTAATCTCTAAGTCTCTCTCCCTTATTCCCTTTCTCTTCCCCTTTGGGGAGGGAGAAGGGTTAACAGACCGTATCTGTTATAGGTCTAAGGGGCCGCCCTGACCCTAAACTGTGACACTTTTATAGTTATGTAATAATTTATAGATCAAATTATACAGGACAGCAACTACAAAACATCTCAACTAATACCAATACTACTTCTAGAATACCTATTACTTAATTGAAATAGGAAGAAACAACTGCTATGCCTCTGATTTGTACATCACAGCTTTTCTGATGCATTAACAAACTTACCAGTCAATAGTGACACTTCATATTTTACAGCTGACGTATTTGATCACCTTTAAAAATATATTAATCTTTCTTTCATAAAAAGAGGTTATATAAATCAGCTTGTTCCTTTGATTATTCATTGAATGTTCTAAGCTTCAATGAAATCCAGCGAAAGACGACTAGAAGGGACATCAGAAGTTCACCTAGTCCACTGACAATATAATCTGCTCCTACATGATCCCTCAGAGATGCTTCTTTATCATCACTGAGGGAGATGTCCTGGCCACCCAGGGTATTCTAGTCCAGGTATTTAGAGTGGGGATAAAGGGTAGGAAAAGACACAAAGAAACCAGGAATGGAAGTGAAAAGCAGAGGGTTGCCTGTGGGTGAGAAATGCAAAAAGTGTTGTGTACGGGGAAGAGGGAGTAGAAGATGGAAGGCACATACCTTTAGAAAGAGGAATTAAGTTGCAAAAGCAAGGCCTTAATACTAATAGTTTAGAATCATGTATCAGCTCTGTTTACATGTTAGTGACTCTTCCTTGCAGTCACAATGCCAAATCCAGGGTGGAAATGAAAGTATAGTGAGCAGAACAATTTCATCAGATTACAGAAATTAATGTCATGCTATAGTTTTTTAGAGTCTTCACTCAGATGAGTATTTCAAAAGAAAATACAAACACAAGACCTTGTGTTTATAATTCAGTTCAATTTTTGCTGATGCTCATGGACAATTTCTATGGACTTTAAACAAGAATTATATCATATCCTTCAGGACAATATCTACTTGAAAGTCATTTGGGTTTTTACATATTTGAAAGCTGGAATGAACACATAAAACTCAGAGGCACTAATCTGAAGAGAAAGTGCAGCTGTGTCCCCCCCCCCCCCCCACCCCTCCCCCCCCCTCCTCCCCCCCCAGCCCCCTCTCTAAATCTGCATCCTTTTATACAGCTTTTGGACAACTTTTGATCTTTTTAGGATATCTGTATATGTAGAGAGACTACAACACTGATGTGAATTTCATTATGCAGATGTGAAAAGGAGAAAATTGCTCTTAGTAATTTTCTAATGATATATTTAAGTTCTGAGAAATTAAGTTTCATTCATAATTCAAGAGTACAAATACCATTTGATGGTAAATCAACTATGCACATCTAATAGCAGTTCTGCACTTCAACAGAACCTGCTATAGGAATGAGGAGTACAAGATTAAGACCTATTTATAGACCCTATTTTGGCTGGCAAGATATAGACCTAAAGGCCATGTGATCAGATGCTATATTACTCCAAAATAAATGGAAGGTCATTAGATAGCTGCACATGCTCCTTCATGGACCTGGATAAAAGATCATGCAGGAGACACTTGGGCAAGTCTGAGAAAGTGCACTGCTCCTGGAATTCCCTTGAGCCAGGGATGAAAAAAACATTGGCAGATATTCGAGAAGAGCTCCAAACCTGAGCTGACAGTGCTGAAATGTCAGCTGACATAATGCTGACAATGAAGAAACTGTGTGTAATTTCTCTCCTTCCCCATCTGACAACCTGGTCTAGTGGAAGGTGTCCTTGCCCAAGGCAGGGGGTTGAAACTAGATAACCTTTAAGTTCCTTTCCAACTGAAATGAATCTATGATTTTTCTGCAAGTTTTATTATATACTTATCCGAGGCTTGGAATTTTCAGGAATAGTTTAACATTACAAGGTGGGAGGGGAAGACAAAGGATCTTAACATACAGAAGTATGTCAGCCTCCAGGTTTTACTGATCAATTTGATAGAAAACTGTGGAAAGCAAAGGTCAGTTTATGCTTACTGGATGTCAGTAGAATGTTAGGAGCATACTTGCCGCAGGATAGTAAACAAACTTTGAAAACCAAACTGACAGGAAAAATCCCCCCAAAACTTTGAGAACCCTTAGGAGATTCTAGCTTTTTAATGGTCCTGAAGCTAACAGGTATTTCCCTCTGGGGTTTCAATTTGTCCCCAGGATATTTGGCATTGATCACCAATTCAAGGATTAGTGCATATGTTTCTTCCTCACAGTGTGGGAGTCATTTGTACAGCTGCTGCTTTGCAAAACTTTCAATGGTCTTTCATTCTGAAGTCTTAAGCACTCATGGAAGCCAAGAAGTCATTTTCAGACATGCACTGCCTCTTTGCTTTGGCTCCACACATTTGACATGCACACGCAAGGCACAGAAAAAGCTTTGTAGTGAGTTTGTCATGGTCTAAGAGTGAGAAATAATGGAAATAACTACCTGCAGTTTTAATGCCTCTTAATTTCCAAGGCAGAGCACTAACAGGACAGATGCTTTCAAAAGAATGAAAGTAAAAGAATCTGGAGATGAAAGTGGAAGAATCTGGCCTTACATATGGGAACAGATAAACCTGTCCATAGAAAAGAAGGATGCATGGAATTTTGCCAGTAGTCAGCTGAAACTGGCTCTAGTCACAGCCTTGAAATGTATATACTCCTTTCCAAGCCTTTCTTTCTTTTTCAATTGCTTTTGCTTCCAGTCCAGAAGACCAATCAAATTCCTAAAGACTATTCTGTTGTGGGGGTTTTTTCCCACCTAGTAACAGGATGATCTGGAAACCTTATGAGAAGTACTTTAACTTGGCAAACAATTGCAGTCCAAATAAAGCTCAGTCTAAAACCCTGAAGTCAGTAGAAAAGCTCCCTGTGCCTGAAGCCCAAGCCTGAAATGCATTTACAAGTCCCATGCTTGCATAAGGCTCCAATGGTAAACTTGATCAAGGAAACATACTGTGACTTCAGTCAGGCTCCAGCTAGGATGAAGCATGCTATAGGGTTCAGGGATAAATGAAAAGCCAAATTTTTCCAAGCCAAACAAAGCCACTAAATTTTCTGTGGTTTTCCTGGCACTTCTAGTGCTACTGGGAATTTGAATGGTGCCTGTGTGAGGATAATTGACTCCCTATGTACACTATTGTGATTCTCAAAAAACCCAGCATTTTTCTCAATCTTTCCAAGCATAGTCATGTTCTTCATAGAGACTTGACAGAGAAAGGAATGAAATGGGGTGTTCTACAAGATCTTCATTAATGTCCATGAAAAGAAACCCACACCCCTGGACAACTTCTACAGGTGATGACCCAGTTACATTAATAATTCATGATAGGATTTTGTTCTTCTTATTTACATGAAGTACACTCATTTTGATTTGTTTGAGTGATTTAGCCACAGCAGAAAAGAGAACGTTTACGTCTCTGGTTTCTGCTATGCATGTTTTAAGAAAGAAATTACCTAGTCCATATAAAGCCAAAAAAACTCCAACCTACAGTCTGAGTATGCTGAAAATAAAAGCAGAAGTGGTATCATAACAAGGAGTAGTTACAAACACTTTATTTTTTCCCTTGGGTTAATTTTGCCAGTTCAGTAAATTCACCACCTCCGGTACACTTTTAAGAAACCCCAGAACATCAAAAAGTATTTTTACAAATACTATTCCAATCAGTATATTTGTTTATTTTGAGTTGAAGCACTGTGCTGATAGTCAAGTGAATTAACTCTTTTTCTTGGTATCAAGCAGCCAGTGAAAAATCTTACTAATTTCAAGAGTCCTAAACTAATGTTTTTGCCACTGTGACCTGAATGAGGCAATCCATAACAGCTAGTCTGATCATCTTCTCTCTGTCCAGATCATAATGCTTCTATCCTTTGGGAGCAGAGGATTAGAGGGCAATTGTCTTACCAGTAACTTATGCTAATTAAAATCTGTTAATAAAATTCTGCAAAGAGTTCTTGTTAACAGTTTTACTGTTGCTTTTGAGGTACAAAAATACCAAATATTTTTCATTCTACATAATTCCAAATGGAACTTCACCACACATACACACATTTATTATTAGATTGCAAGAATGCCCAAAGCATGCTTGGTTTTTTTGGTTTTTCTTCTTATGCAAAAGAAAATGAAGTGAAAACAACAGAATTTAAACTCCAAGACTGCACAAGATAAAGATTTCCTTGTATCCCTATGGGCATCCAGACCAAATGCCATTATTATTACCATTATGGCATTGCAGCAGATTGAGTGCTAGCTAATTGCTTCTTCTCTAACTGAATTTCTTTTTTTTAGCTGGGAGCATGAGGGAGGTGGGAAGAGGCTGACTTAAAATTCATAACATCCCCATGATAAAAGAACCCCCAAAAGGCAACAGCTGCTTAAAGAAGTGAAAACATTATGTCTTCAGAGGCCATTCAAGCCTCTATGAGCTTGTCACCTAGACTAACAATGAGTCTGAAGACATCACATGCAGTTGTTGACAAATGCTAAGAACACAGTAAAAGTGCAGGAGTGTGTATGTACAGAGTATTAGGAATCACTGCTGTTGCAGCCCTCAGTAATATGAACATTATAAAAGCTCATGTGTGCTATACTCTATGATAAATATTATGGAACTAATTTAATGTAAGAGAACTAAAAGAATCAAGCAGGAGTTCAAAACTTTAAAACTAAGAATCCTACGAACTGCATCTGAATTTATATCTAAAAGGTAAGACATGGGACACTGGACCTGAGACTCTTAACTGCACCGATACTGGGTGAGAAGCAGGAAATCAGCTTTAAGATAAAGGCAGGTAAATGAGTGAATGAAAGGCAGAAGTGAACCTAAGCCCTTACAAGGAGGCAGAAAGTTCAGCAGCAGCTGGCTCAAGGCAATGGTTGACAAGAATAGCAAAGACTGGGCTGCCTGCTCCCTAGAACCCAGCCCCTAGGAATTCACTCTGCCAGACAGGGTCATTGGAAGAACTCTGAAGCCCAGTTTTTGTATTCGTAATACACTAGGTAAATTGTAACTGAGAAGTACTGAAGCACAGAAATACACTTTAGTTTTTAGCTACTCTTTCTTAACTGGTCTTAACTCCTGTCAAAGCTAAGTGTCTTTTATTTCTTCTCCATCTTTTCTAGAAGTTTTTCTGGACTAACTTATCTACTGTACTGTCTCAACCTAGATATGTTTCCAATAAATAAAGCAGGGAGTATAGGCATCAGAGAGTTTATGTGCCAAAATACAGCTTAGGGGCAAATCAACCAGTGTAGGTGCTAGTGATGCCAATTACCAGATTTGGAGGTCAGCTCACAGAAGCATGGTACTTTTAGGAAACAAGCAGAAGAATGTTCCAGGGCTCTGGGGAAAGACAAAAAAAATACTAATCTGCTAAAATGTGTCAGGTTTAGGTTTAGCATCACCTAACAGTGATGTCTCCAAAACATCGACTATTTATTCTGTATAGAAGAGATGACCTTAATGCCTACCAAAGATCTCAGCATCCCTATAACCTGAGCTTTCACCCTCTTTGCTCTTAGTGTCATCTTCACTGATGTACTAGCAAAGAGGGACATGACTTATTTTCGTCTATGCTAAGTCTCAGTTCATCAAAGCCCTGATACGCAGGTTTTTGAGTATATTGCAAAAGCCGTGTTACTGAGCACTTTGCCAGGAAGAGGCATAAACCACTCAGCGTTGCAAAGTCAGTGCAGGTACCAGTCACAGGATACAAGGAGACCACACTGGTCTCAGTGGCTCTGATTACCATGTACCTGCATCAGCTGGACTCCAGCCTGGACAGAGTCAGAACAGAGTCATGGCTGAGAAAAAGAGAGACGGTTTTCTGCTGAGAGGTGAGGGTGAGAAGACAGAGGGACGTTCAAATCAGTGTGTCAGGGTGTCACATGACAGAGTTTCTGTAAGGGCTGATAAAGTCATACAAAAAAATAGACTGGAAAGGACTTCTCGAGGTCATTCAGTCCAACCTCCTGCTCAGAGCAGAACTACCTTCAAAGTTAGCCCAGGTTGTTTAATACACTAACATCAGAAAGGGAGAGACTGTCCAGTCTTTATACTACAAAATAATAGAAATAGCAGGTAATAGTAACACATATTCAGCTAAAATCTCTAATTGAATCATACGTTCTTATTTTTTTCCTTTTTCATTTTAAAACTGGTTTGCAAAGTAAGAGAAGTTCTCCCTCTGACACACAGCTTATAATTGTCTATAGCTTCATCTTTTGTTCCTGCAACCTTTCTTCTGGGAGTGCTGGTAATGAATGAAGCAACTGGAAGACTGGGAACTGAACTCCTGAGCTCGGACCTGGTTTAACCACTATTCACTGAATGGTCCTAGGAGTCTACTGCAACTAGAAACAAGCTCTATACAGAACACAAAACCCTGAATATGTAAAGCATCGCAGTTTGACATTCTCCCACTTCTCCCCTCCCCAGCCCTGTGTTTTAAACCTTTTCCTACCTGTAATACAGTGAAGTGCTACCTTATCCTTCACATACACTACTCTAAGGCAAATAGTGTAAGAGGACAATGTAGAGGTCTGGCAACATACTAAGAGGAAACAACTTTATTAACAGAAACTGTATCACCTTCCTTGATTTTTCCCTTCCTAATAATGTTTATGTGACAATTTGTTTCTGCCTTCTTGAATACCAAGACGAGGTATTGGTAACCAAAACTTGCATAATATAGTTCATTACTCAAAATGAGTAATGAACATTCAATGATATTGTTAATTAAAATTATAAAGGATTGGCTTGAAACTTTGTGCCTTCAGCAAAGGTGGGGCATGAACAACACTGCCCTGGGAGTGACTCTGTGACTCAGATGCACAGTTTTTTCTCAATTCCTCCTTGTTTCTGGCACATATTAGTTCACTCCTGAGCTACTCCAGTTGTAAAATATGACCCACCCTGCAATGGCTCATCTACTGTTTACACAACCCTTTGCTTTGTCTGTGTTTTCCAGATATGTTGCAAAGGCAGAAGACAGAAAAGTAAAACCAGGGACTCCACTCATTTCCCCCTGCCTAGAAAAATAGCCAGGTAGTTACCTAGATTAGAGCTGGGCATACACTTTTCAGACAAAGCAAGAAATGAAACTCAAATTAAGTGAGGGGTGAGAGGGAGGAGAGAGGAAATAATATTTAATAATATATTTAGCAAAGCATGCAGAAAAAAACCCAGAAACTCTGAGCCTCAGAGCACAGACAAATGAATATTGGAGAACCACTTTGCTGAAAACTGAGAAAATATAAAGCTGTAGGGAAAATTACAAAATTACTGAAATAAAAAAGGCCAACAATAGTGGGTATTTTGAGTGCTTTACAGACAAAATATTAATGGTTTAATAACTTACAGAAGGGAAACAGCACTTAAAATTTATCTCAGAAAAATGCAAGATTTTCAGTGATGTTAGCAAAAAAAGTCTGTCTTAAATTACTTCACCTGACTTTCAAATTCATGATTTTATCTTTTAGAGGAGGAATAGTGAAGTCAGTAAAGGCCGTTTTCTGTGCTGTGTTCAACTGAACCTTTTCTTCACCCCAGAATCACTTTTCCCACTGCAAATTAGTTTGACAGGTTCCTGGCAGGGCTTCAGCAACTTTGCGTTTTCTGGAATTAGCAAAAATGCTAATTTGGGCAGTTTGACGCTAGTGCAAGTTTTTTAGCCTGGCTGAAGCTCCAAGGCTATTTGAGATAATATCAAATCAAAGAACAAAGGGGCACCTGTCATGAGCCCCAAGTGAAGGAAACAGATAGCACTTGAGGAATTAAAATGAGATTTCTTTACACCAAATGTCGAACACTGTAAGCAGAGTGCTGTAGAAATAACTGGTGTTGCTAGCTCTAAATCAAAGTGTAGGGGAGGAGGGAAGAGGGAGGGAAATGTCTTGCATTTCTTTCAACCAACAGCTGCCAATGAAAGGGTGGGGATGGCCTTAGATAAGCTTCCTGATCCACTTCCACTGAGACACTCAAAACAATGGGGTGGCACAGCCATTTGCAGGCAATGGGACACGTACATTGGACTACACCCCTTCCTCTTGGATGAGGTTATGGCTACACTCATCCGGGTAGCCCTCAGCATGAGACTGCCCTGCCTGCTTGCAAGGTGCTGTGTCCAGAGCTGATGGCAGCATGGGTCCAACATAACACCCCAACCCTCAAAGCACAGCAGTGGGAAAACAATCAAGCAAGAATCCTATCAGCAGCATGACACAAACAGCCTTTCCCACCTTCTGCTGAGTTTTATAGATTTGCAGTCCTGCCTGTAATCTTTTCAGATTAGCTCAAACTTCTCTAATTCATTGAAACATGCTTATCTTGAAAGTAGGGACAAGCAATTTTTTTTCTTTTTTCTTTTTTTTTTTTTTTTTTTTTAATTGTTTGGTTTTGGTGTCTTGGGGTTTTGTTTGGATTTTTTGTTTTTAATATTCATATCACAGAACTTGGATCTGTGACACTGCAAAAGCCACGTTACTGAGCACTTTGCCAGGAAGAGGCATAAACCACTCAGTATTGTGAAGACAGTTAAGGTACCAGGCACAGGATATGAGGACACTACACTGGTCTCAGTGGCTGTAATTGCCATGTAGCTGCATAACCTGGATTTCAGCCTGCACAGAGTCAGAACAAGAGGTATAGCAAGACTACAAGGGGAAGTTGTTAGTCTTCTGTAGGAGCATCTAGGAAATTATTTAGGCAGACCCACTTTGCACAGCTGCAATCTCAGAACAGCACCATAGTGTAATGCGCAGACAGTATAGGATTTGATCAAGCTAGCTTAAATATTTGTGGCAACAACACAGATGACAAAGTGGAAAAAAACCCCACAAACCCTGCTAGCTAAACAGGTGTTTATCCTACTTAAAAATTTCTTTCTTTTTCTTTTTCTTTTTTTTTTTTTTTCCTTTCCTTTCCTTTCCTTTCCTTTCCTTTCCTTTCCTTTCCTTTCCTTTCCTTTCCTTTCCT
>JAAGNO010021173.1:15856-55556 GCA_033439905.1 Ceryle rudis | reverse complement strand
AAGGGGGCTTGTGTAGGAGGAGGTTGACTGATTTGAATAGTTGTTAAGCTTTAAATTTCAGTGGGTTTTTATTCATGATATATATATCATAACATATAAGATCTCTTCATAGATGATTTCCCTGGAAACAAAACAACAAAGAAGCTAAAAATGGCTGAAGTCCTTACAAGGCAGTTTAAGTTTTCAGGGACATAACATTTCTGCTCCTTAAACCAATATACTTCCAGTCCAGTAATTTGCCAGTTATTATCTTTTTATGAAGATAATTAAGACTAAATTTCAGTTCCCCACCTACAAACTTTTGATGAGCTTTCATAGACCACTATTCTTTGTCTGGGTGAAAGGTGCTTTCTTGCTCAAAGAAGAATAAGATTAAGACAAGGGAATACAAGAAAGATACTGGTAAAATCTTGCTCTCGTTTTCTTTTGCCTTTTTTTTCTAACCTAGCCATACACTGGAATCTGCTGTACTTGAAGAGAGGAAGGAGATTATGACCATGCATGTATTTAATTGTCTGCATAGATTGAACATTTATAGATAAAGCATTATAAACTTCCAAGATTTTCAGCGCATTTGACAGAACAAGATGGGAGAAGAATCTTTAGCTCTTTAAAGGGAAAGAATCTAGACTTTTGACAGGAACTTAACATGATATTTTCAAATACAACTGCTATAGAAAAAGAAGAAAATTATATATAATGCATTTACCATGTGAGAACCAAAATATCCTGAAACTGAGAAAAGTATTCAAAGTAGTTTAACAGATAAGCCTTTAATTAAAAAGTGGTGGTTCCAGTTACCCGTGAAAATGAAATACTGGCTTTATACTCAGCTTTAACATATGTTATGCAACACGTCAACTAGTACAGATGAAATGTGCTCTTGCTTCATCAGTTATTACAGTCAGGATATTTTTAAACTGTCCTTAGTAACTCAATGGCTAATGTTTAACCAACTGTTTCACTCGGGGAGATCCCAGCTACTTCCAACAAAAGCTTATAAAGGCAAACTCTATTTCAGCTTTGCCTATCATACTTATCTAGAATCTCATTTGCAATTTATTCCAGTAAAGTTTGCACACATAAAAAATGTATATATATAAGTATATACATAAGTGTACCTGAAACATTGTTTTAGTAGCATAAAGGAAACAAATAAACCAAAACCAAACTAAAACAAACAAAACCCAACAAAACCACATACACAAACAAACAGACAAAAACACCAAACAAAAAAAAACCCCAGCTGCTAGTTCTGTGCCTTCAATGAAGCATTGCTGGATCTGATCATCCCTAAATGATATGTTGTTCTAGGTGGCTAATGTTTGCAAAAAGTCTGCCATTTTTAGCTTTACTTTTGGATAGTCAGACTTTGGTGCATATTAGATGTGACTAGGTAGAGGAAAAAAAAGGCTAGAATGATAATGTTATAAAGGCTAGAATGATACATATTATATTATTATTATATTTCTGTTTTTTTTCTCAACATTATAAAGAAATTGATACTGTTGCCACGAACTGTAGTGCAGTTTACTACTTCCCCACAAGTTTTTGATGCCTTCAGTAAATTCAGATTTAGGCACCTCCACTTCTTGAGGCTAGCACAGCAATGTCTGTTCCAAACAGCACACAAAAAATTATTATTCAGAGCTCATGTCCAACTGCCTTGAACTTCTCACCTTGTGTACAGGTACTTCACCTGTGGCTGAGTTAGCACTTCAGCATATGAATGAGGTAAAAACTCATGCTTCTTTAGCCCAAAGCAAAGACTTTATTCTTCTACTCAAGGTATATATTGAAGTAGTGAAAATAACTCTCTGAGTCCTACAAAGGTGTATGTTGAGCTCTCCTTAATAGCACTAGGGAGAAGATAGCTTATTTTATGGATCTTTGAAAGCAGGTGCCTGTGCACTGCACTCTGTGCCCTTGGCAGATCAGATGATGCTCTCACAGGGCTGCACAGGGTACAAAAATATATGACACTGGCTCAGACCAAAGTGTTGCCTAGTTCAGCACCTGGTCTGATGCAGTGGAGGTTCCTGGTTGACCTGCCCCTCGTTCCCCTGGTTGCAGCCAAGCTTGGGGCAGCACCAGGAGGAGAAGCTTTTAGGAGGAATCCCAGCCTCTGCAAGGCTCATTTCTGTTGCCTTGCCTTGTGCTGCTTGGGTTGAGCACCTCTGAGCAGCATCTGCTGGCTCCTAGAATGCCTTCATGGGGGTGTTCTAAATGGTATGCTCCTCAGTCTTTCCTCCTGGTTTATGTCATTCAACATTTGGCTTTTATCATTCAATATATTTTATTTTTTGATACTGTTCCTCCTTTCCCTCACTTCTCTCTGTAAAACAGTTGTAGTCCTTCCACAAATGTATTTACAATAGGCATTAGTCTACTGCTTAGCCACACTCTTCATGAACAGACCTACAACCTAGAGAACCCACAGACAGGGACTTCACTCATGCCCAGGGAGTTCATCCTGGTATACACCTACCATCTCCTCTGATGTATCTTTTCAAAAATAACATCCCCACATATGAATCACAAACAGCAGACACATAAGAAGAGTTTTAAGCAAATTAGCTTATTAGTTCCATGCTTCCTCTTCCTAAGCAGTCATCTATTCAAATGGCTGTTCACTGAGTCACATTCCTCCCTCATTGTGTTTATCAACTATTCAGGTTACAATGGAAAATCCTTTAAGCATGATCTTGTCTCCTGAGGCCCTAATTCAGCAACATATTTAGGTAAGCATCAGCATGCAGCCTTGTTCAGTGAAATATAATCAATTTCTTTAATAACTACCACACACCTAGTACAAACAGCTTGCTAAAATGGGACCATAGTACTTTTTCTGTACACAGGTAATATTGTCAAGCCAACTGAAAACAGAACCATATTAGAGAATATATGGTCATAAAAGAAACAATTTGTTCTGGGGGAAAAGTAGACAGTTAAGATGCCACATATTTATGAATGACTGCCTGTAATTAAAAGTCATGCCCCTATTATAGACAAGGGCAGAGATGATTCATTATCACTTTCATCTATTGCTGTAAAATCATGGAAAACCAGAAGACTTCTATGAAAAAGAAAACCCAAATACAACCTAATCTAGGTATTCCAGGAGATCAACTTTTTTTCTAGGAGTTTTGATTCAAATGACAAGACAGAGAAAGATAAAGCCAAACTAGAAAAGGTCATGGATTTCAGATACATTTTTTTCTATCTAAATCCATCTTGTAACTGTCCAAGAAACACAGTATTCAAAATAGAACTATTCTGGTGAAAATGTAGGCAACAAAATAACCTTGCATCCCTGGACACAGAATTTTCTTCATTTCTTGCCATCAGCAGACTGAGACACACAGCATAGCTCTGGCAAAACACTGAAGTTTTTTACAGAAAGACACTGTTACAGAACACTGTTAAATAATCTACAAAATCTAAAATAAATAAAAAATAAAAATATATTCTGGCAGAATAGAATACCTAGAGAGGCAATGATGAAGATGAGAGATGCAGCGTTTTTACCACTGCAGAGTTCAAATTTCTGTTTCACAAGAGCTGTATTAGGGTCAGTGTGTTAAGACACCCTGACAAAGATTGATGATTATGTTTTAGTACTGTTAACAAGAAGAAGGAAAATGTTACCTCTGTATTTTAATTTTGAATGTAATTCATCATTTACATAGGTTTTAGTCCATATGTAAGCAGGTAGTTCAGGCTGCTTAAGATGATAGCTTTGACATTGGGTGATATGTTTAAGCAGAAGCAGACCTAGTAGCCTACCAAGAATAATTTGTAAATTTTGCTATACAGTAAAAAAAAATATAAATAAGTGATCTTTTACTATTTCTTTCATAAGAAATGCAATTTTCTAAAATAACAAACTTGAAGACTGTAATGAGTAGAAACTCCCTGACCATATGTCTTCAAGGTAAACTGTATGGACTGGGCCTTTGTCACATACTATTTAACTTTTTTATAAAGCATCTGTTGGTTGGTAAAAACAGTCACTTCAGAAGTGTATTGATGACACAACATCATGGGTAGAACAGGAATTAGGGCAGAATGAAAATGTAGGAACCTGCACAGTGGAGTAACTTCAGTACCTTTTAATAAAATGCCCTTTATACTGACTTTACCTGCAGATTAGGATAAACAAAGTGAAGCTTGGTGAGGCAGTGGATAAAAATTCAACACAAGCTCTTAGTGCAATACAGTGACAAGTATAATTAATAGGACTGTGTAATGTATGGAAGAAGGGGAAAGAACTAGGATTAGAAGCATAAATACAGGAATGCACAACACAATTATGGTGTTCTCACTTCTGATCTGTATGAGATTTTGGAAACTTCCTCACCTTTCACGTTGAAAAAAAAAAAAAAAAACCAAACCATTAAAAACCCAACCAAAAACCACAAGCCAAAACAATGATTAAACAAACACTGACACATTTGTACAGGTGTAGACAATCCTGGTTTAGTGTATGAAATAAGCCTATATATCAACTCCCTTTGTCACACCTGACGTTCTTTATAGGACTAAAAAGGAGGCTGAAAGCTGAAGAAGGTATACAGGAGAGCCACAAAGGCAATGGCTACAGTAATGAATAATTCAGAACAACTGTAGCGCATCAGTAGTTCAAGCAGTTCTTGCTGATGCTCCTAGCTCTGTGATAACCCTCCTGGGTTTTACTTAGGACTAGATTGAAGAAATTTTATAAAATATCCTTAACATTCATGTGATTTGGAGGTGTCTGAAGGACCAGTTTGAACCTGATGTCCCCTTAAGGAGGTAGAACATATTAAATATGTGACTAGAACAGATCTTCTACATTAATTTCTCCATGATGAATCTGGTTTGTGCCAACCAGCACTGCTCTATGAAGCTACATAGCAAACAGTGTCAATCAGGGGGCTGTCTTCAAAACAGCATATTACTCTACTTCACCATAAACTGCACAGGCAGAGTATAGCCACAGGTAACGATATCTACTAAGTTTCTTAAAATGAAGACCTGTAGAAGGCTGGACATAGTGTACAAGTGATATTTTTCTTCTATAAAGCAAAGTACTGAAATATTCTTGATATAGATATTTGGTAAAAGGCTTGATTATAGACAGAAATTCTTAGTTTAATCCTGATTAAATCAAATTTAAAATGATATGTAGTCTTTTTTAATGATTATCACTGTTAAACAATTTGATTCCTATTTACCTCAAATAGCATTAGCCATCTGACATAGAAGTCACATTGGAATAGTCCTGAAAACTTTATCAAGTTTAGCAGTACATAAGTTGAAGTAGTCTCTGCACCCTCTGCATTTGACTGCAGCTTTGACTAGACTCCCTTTTGGTGACTAGAGCTAGACAAGTTGAATTTTCACATGATGGCTTTGGATCGAAACTAAATCTATTCTGGAGTGTGTACTTAGGAAAGTCTTGCTTTATTTGGCCCTGTAAGTCCTAATGGCTTGAAGTAGCCATTACATTCAGGAAGTCAGACTAGAAGTTCTTTACTGGTTCTATGAATAGACAGAAGCCATGACATTGGCTCTATTTACAAATGACCCACACGAAAGACTCTGCATGTGACTGCAGGGATAGAGAAAGGAGAAAGTGTAACAAATTTTTTTGAAGAACAGAAAATGTGAACCAATGACTCCTGCTGATGTAGACAAAAGCATCAGCACAATTATCTGCTCCTCTTTTCTGTTAGCTGCACCTAAATCTCCTTAAGAGTCTTACCCTGTTCCTATATTTTATTTGATTTATTTCAAAGAGGAGTTAAATAGGCTTCAAAACCTCCTCTGTTCCATTCAACTGAACACAAGACTTAATTACTGAAAAGGTTTGGGTTCTTTTGTCCTAAAAAAGGAAAAAAAAAAAGAAAAAAAAAGAAAAAAGAAAAAGAAAAAAGAAAAAAAAAGGAACAGTTTCAGGTGAAGTTGAAGCTTTCACAGTTACTCACATTTCTTTAATGCAGGGTGTAACAAGGCCTCCAGTACCAACTCTCAAAGTACACTCCCTGCTGTGGCATTCTCACTGCCTCAAAATAACTCAGTGTGCAGTGCAGAGATACTAGTCTTTAATTAGAGACCAGAACAGTTTCAACATATGGGTCCAGATTCTATTCAAAGCAACTGTACTACAAGTGCACAATTCACATTTTGTTGAGTTCAGCAGAAACATAACCTCCTGCCTTCAGTCTGGATATAATACAACTTGTCCTGAAATCAGTATAAGTCACAATGGGATGAATAATCAAGACTCAGGCTGTCAACTAAAGTAACTGCTTATTGAAGTTCGTAAAAACTCTTTTCTTCACACCTTGATAGCCAGGCTGTCAAAGCCTGGACCCAGGTTCCCATTCTGTTTCTACAGGGTTTCTGAACAGCATGAGTAATTAAAAAATAAATATCTGAAACAATACAGAGGTTTCTGTGTATGTACAACCACTATAAATAAAGTTCATTTACAACCCCAAAAAAGAATCTGTGTTGCTTTAGAACAAAGTAGTATGATGTAATCTTGAAATATGGTAGGACACTGTCTGCAGTAAGATCAAGGGTGGATCTGCTGAGAAGACAGAGCCCTTCCTTCTGCAGGATGCATGTAAGATCCAGGGACTGGGTTTGGACATACAGCTCTCCACTTCCTCCTTCCATCCTTACTTCCTCTCCCCAGCCTTCCATCTCAAATTAAAGTCTTTAAAGGAAAAGAAAGCCAAATTGCCTTTGCTTTGATTGTCTCCCTGAAAGCAAAGTTGCAGATCTGTTATTTTATTTCAGATCTGGCAGTCCCATCAATTGCCCTAGCTACCTTGGCCAGGGCAGAGTGAACTGCCACACTGATGCTCTGAAAAGGCTGGAGGGCAAGTGACACACAGTGAATGTCTGTCCAACAGTTATGATTAAGGCAATTGGAAATGTAGCCAGCACAAGTGAGGGTTTTATCTGAAAAAGAAGAAGATGGTAAAGTCACTAAAAAAAGGATTTGTGTGTTTGTATTCATTCTGACAGGTAAAGGTAAAGCAGCTTATGGCTTTGAAAATTCCTGACAGTCTTCATAAGGCAACTGTGAAGACATTAAAAGCTCCTTTAAACTGGGATGATAGCAGTAAATTAAGCTCTTTTCTTTGCTAGCACTGGCTGTTTTAAGAGAGTTATATATATAAAAAAAGTGTTTCCCTCAGAAAAATAAGGATCTGTTCAGATAAACAAGATATTTCAGGGTGCTGTTAATACATGGCAGGAAATGAAGTGTGCTGCAGACTGCATGAAGAGAAAAAGCTTTTCTCCTGGATAGCAAATGAAGTATCCAAATCTATCAAGAATGCTACAACTAGTCACATACTACATGAAAGAGTTAACTGAGAAGAGCAGCCTACTGTAAAAGTAAGACAAAACCACAAACTGCAATAGCAACTTCACAAGAGAAATTTTGTTACTAACTTAAAAGATAACTTCAACATCATCTTGAAATTATTCACTTTATCTATACTGGTTTTTTTTCCTATGATAAGAGCTTCTATGCAATTAAAACAAGTCCATGCTTCTGAAAAGCCTTGTAAGGTAAACAAGGCAGATTTTCCTTGCTCATGATGATTATCCAGTGAATACACTTAAAGCATCTGAAATAAGAGCCTGCATTTTTCAGCTGTGTTTGTATCTATTCAGATACTCATCTGTTCCCTTGTGGTGAAAACACAAAATGTACAGTAATATGTAATGTCATCCTTTAGCCACAACAGTCATAGCTCATACCCAAATAAAGTGTTTCCTTCTGTAAATGACACAGTAGTCATTTTCTGTATTACACTTTGCTATTGGAATTGAATGGCCACCAGGTTTAAGCATTAGTTTATTAACCCTTCCTATCCAAAACACACTGCGGGCAACACAGTGCAGCTCTCCACACTCTCCACATTGTGATCAGTACAACATCACTCAGCCCAGGACATTTCCAACACATCTATACTCAGTGTACTGAGCCTCCATTTGTCACTTGGAGCACATATGACTAAGCAGTAGTTTGACTAGGAAGAAGACCTGACAAGATCAGAAGGAGACTTGGACTGAAAAGTTCACCCTTGTACCAAAAGGTCACTTCCTGTGGATAATCCTAAGGGGAGTTTCTGTTTACTTTTAAGAAAATATCCAGTCCTTAATCTCAAGTGAGCTCAGTCTGGGTCACTTTGACAAGCTAAAGGAGCTCTGACATCAAACACTTCTGACAGGTTTGCTCCAAATCAGAAGATTCCTACTAGATCTTCATAGGGCATATGGAAACATTAAACACTCCTCAAAAGGTAACATAGTCAGAGAAGTGCCCATGATACTGGGAGAGCCACTGCATTGGGAAACATGCTCTTCGGAGTGCCTTCATTAGTGAAAACACTAATGGACAAGAAACTATCTTAAAGATGGTCACTTCAAATGACAGAGGAAGCTTTTTGAGTGACATATGGTCAACACTACTGGATAGTCATGAAACCTACTTAGTTTCATGAATGCTTTGTAGTGCAGTGAGGTGGCATTTATGTGTTTTGCCACTATTACCTATTGCAGTCTACCTGACAGTTAAACCACTGGGGAGTACGGCAAGAAGGGAACAAAATCTAGCACAGCTAATGTCGCCCAGGTTTTTCCTATTACTGCGAGTTAAGGAATTTGTGCTTGAAGCTCATGTGCTTCCAGTTGTTTGAAGTTTTGTGTATTAAAGTTTAAATTTTAATGAATATAAGAAATGAAGCAATTTAACTGGAGGAGCTGTATTTGTTTTGATAATGTGAGCTACTCTCTACGCAGTGCAGAATGCTACTAGATCTTTAACTTAATGTGAGATTTTTTTTCCATTATAGTGAAATAATGGAAATCTTAGGAGCATATAATCTGCTTTCAAAGAACCCTTCAAGTCTTTATAAGTTTCTCTCAGCTGAACCTTTTATGGTTCACTCGTCATCAGTTTGTTCCTGCTGTGAGTGTTTACCATTCCTATAACTGAACTGCCATGCATGCCTGCGTACATCTATATAGACACACATAAACACACACCTGCCTCCTCAGATTTTATTAAAGCAGCTGTGTGCAAGCACATAAGAAGCTATGTCATGCACAGCATTTAGAAGCACTGTCAAATGTATTGGCTAATGAAGAGTGTAGCATATGGTATGTTAATTGTCTCACATGAGAGCTGAGATGAGCAAGCAATGAGGAAACAGATTCAAGTTGACAGTATTGTATTGGTTCTAGTACTGCAAAGGATATTGCTTTTAGCTGGGAATCATTGATAACCTGGAAATGGAAAACATGCTGCAGCAATCCTTATCTGGAGGCAGCGCAGCCATGCAACACCTCAGTGTAATCACACATGGATCTTATCTCTTATTTACTTTTTAATTGACTAAGATATTTCTGGTCACTTCCTGGAAGTGCAGAAGTAGATGTGCATAGATTAAAATTACCAGTAATAGCTAGGAAAATAGCCTGCAGATGGGGTTTACCTTCTCTCACTACTGAACAGATTAATCCATTTTCTTCTTCCAGCTGAGTGTTTACCTCTTTTCTCCACTACTAATCTTCTCATCAAGCCCATAGAGGAACAGATCAGTACTAATGACACTATAACCTCTACAATCTTCCCAATTATCTTTCAATTCTTATTGGCTTCATATATAGAGAATAGCACTATATAGCTAAATCCTCTGTGACAGAGAGGCTCATCAGCATACAAAGGAAAAGGTAAATCTAAAGGCATCCAATTCAAAAGCTTTCTACTTCTAATTTAGACCTACTGAGAGTGTGGGTGAATCAACAGTGAAAACAATTTGGAAGCAAATTGTGACACTTTGCCTATCTATGCCACTTGCTGTAACCGGAGTTTAGCAGCTCTCACTCTCAGGACTAAAATATTATGACCAATTATTAAAACAAGTGTTTTGCATTGGCATGTCAAATAGCGGATGTGCTTTTTGTAATTGCTTTGCCTAGTCAGTGGAATGTTGTCATCACTTATGCCTGCTGGTGCATAAATTTACAAACATCATGCAAATGCATTATTTGTAATAAAACTGACTAATGAACTTTAAAGGCCAATTATTTGTACATGTCTGCTGGCTCAGAGTAATCATGCATCATTCATATTTACACTTACATCCTGGCTGTAGTGCAATTTTAATCACTTGTTAATCTATGGTTCATGATAAGCATCACAAGAAAAGTCAAATTGAAAATTATTTCCTCAGACTGTGAAGGTCTGATACTTCCAAGACTGGAGGAGAAAGCAAAATAGAACTTGGAAGCTTTTTTGAAAAAAACATACAATTCAAATGACAGGCAGCTCCCAAAATCCAAGTGCCAAAGGGTAACCATTATACCATTTCCTGCAGGACTCTGGTGGGTGCCTGTAGTCCAGTCCCCTGGGCAAGCTGCTTAAGAGATTCCTCCTACGGTGGATCTGCACCTGATCTATGCATCTGCATAAAGAGGCAGACTGTTTTGTTGATTTTGCTAACAGACTGACAACAGACCATTGTGAAAAGATTTCTGACAAACTCACTGGGCACTTGGTTTCTACAGTTTTCCCAAGAATCTGAATCTGGTATATTTTTATTTAAAGATTTGCTTTCCTGATGTGGCTCCTAGAAAGAGGTTTCAGACAGGTAGATTGACACCATGTTGGCCCACTTCTACATCTGTGTATTCTTTTCTGCATTACCTTTTCTTGCTTTCCTCAACCAAATCACCACTATCCTAGTTGTAGCAATAACAAAAGGTTATAGTTAGATAATTAAATACATAAAGCAATTATCATCAGGAACTAAAGGCTGTCTGCTGGCCAGACAAAGATGGCTCAGATTAAAAGCCAGTCCCCTGCTCTCACTGGTCTCAGAATGGGGGAAATCGGCTGGCCAGGATAGAATTACTGTCAATGATTTACCACCAGCAGAGGAACAGAGTGAACCCCCTAGGGGCTACTTCTGACTCTGTCATTGACCTTGGATTAGTCCCTTGACTTCTCTCTGCTTCATCTTACCTAATTCAATGCATAAGTCTCTAGACTGTGGATTTAGAGGTTTAATTAAGCATTGCAAAAATGTTTAAATCCCTCATATGAGGATGTGAGGCTGTCCATTTTTTCCTTTCTTTTCTAATGTCTCCTGCAGTGAAAATAACAAGTAAAAGATGTAAACTCTTAGAAACAAACACCTAGAAGAAAGCTGCTGTGCTGCTTTCTTCACTCAGCATTCACCTCCACTCTGCCAAAAATGACAGTGCAGAGCTACTCCTGCTGAGGATGCCATTTCTGCAGTGACTGGAATGGTGGTAAGAGCTTGTCACCTAGCTGATGCTGCATGTAGTGACACTGAAGCCCCTAGGAAATTCTTCAAGAGAACAGTTTGTTAATGTCACCACTAAAAACTCTCATTAGAAAAATCATTGCAAAGAGTAAATGCCTTACATCTTTATACCCCTTTTTGGTCTCCTAAGAGCTTGGTATTTCCACTGGGATCCAGGGAAGCACAAGAATCTGTCATATTGTCATAACAGAAAGAATTAAAGGAACCTGCTAGCTCTGGGAAGTGTTATGTCTTTCTGTATTTTTTTTCCTCTTTTACATACTAAAGAATATGATAAAATTTTACCTCAGGAAAGGAAGGAAGTTAGAGATGGGAGGGTAGAAAGATATGGGAATAAATGTCTTAAGTTCATTAAGAACCAATACTAGGACAATAAGTTAGAGGAGAACTGAGGTGAAAAAGCAATTGAGCCTTTTCAGAAAGCCCTAGGCAAGTGGAAAAAACTCTGCCTCAGTAATACACATAAGATCGAGAGAAACTTCATTAAATCAGTTTTTATGTGATTCATTGGGAATCAAACTGTGTCAACCTTTGCAAAAACAAGCAACAAGGAGAGTTTTAGGAAGGTGGGCGTGGAGGGATATTGCACAGACAGATAGAGGCTGGATCCTCTAAATTCAGTTGCTCCTTCTGAGATGTTCCCTCTTCCAGTCCACTGAGTGATTCCTCTCTGTTTTCAAAACTCATTCCTCTCCTGTTTTATTCAATATCAATGCAAAGCAGCTCAAGGAGACTGAGTGACACTTCAAATTAAAATACCAGCAGTGCCTTGACAACCGACTGCCTTGTATTTCCTTACATCTAATCACAGCAGAACTGTCTTATAGTATGCTGCTTATAGCTTCACAGTCCTGAGAAAATGCTGATGGAGTTGGCCTGAGGCAAGAGAGAGGTTTAAGAAAGTAAGAACTGGAAACTTTTGAGAACTTTATTCATCTGTGACCTTATTTTCTATTGATCACTCCTAGTCACAGTTTTCAGTTCTTTCTGGGCATAAATTCAGTTTCCAAAGGGTAACACAGTTCCTGCTGCAGCAGAAATGTTCTCTGAAGATTGCTGGCTTTTCTGTATTTCCTTGGAAAGGGTAAACATCACTGCTCATATCCTTTCAAGGTCTTCCATCCAAATACTGCATAGCAGTTGAATTAACAAAGTCCAAAATAAAAGACAATGCATAAACCAACTGCTATGTTTCCCAAGGGCCAGGTGAATTCCTTCCTCACCAGATCTTCCTATTTCTAGTAGTTGCTCTGACTTTTTCTAGGAAGAGTTTTATTAAGTAAGAGGAGTAACAGCTCACACCTAACAGCTCCCTTCCCTCAGATGTTTTCCCCATGAGCTTTCTCCAGATGAGCAGCAGATTCTTAAAATCATCTGACCTTGTAGCTGTGTGTTAATCCACTCAGATGTGGTCTACACCAATGTTTAAAGGGACTTCAGAGAAGGCTTGTTGATGTTAAAAAAACCCCAAATAAACAACAACATAGTCCTCCATTACAGGTCCTACATGTGGCTAACAGATGATGTCTTGATTTAGTGAGCTGACCTGCTAGAAGTGGTCCCTGTACTAGTGATGCTGTAGTAGGTGCTCTGGCTGGACTTGACAGAACGTTTGTCCTCAAGAAAGCACTTAAAAAGATATCAAATTACTACAGATATGTTTTATGAGACCACAAATAGTCCTTGAAAAGTTAGAAATTCTTCTTCATGAAGCAAAAATTTTACAAAATTCAAAAATAAGTGTCCTTTCTGGCTATCTGGAGGAGAGCTCCTTCTCTCTGGTCTTTACTCATTATGAATTTCCAGTAGTTTCCAAAGTTGCAATCAATTATCCATTCCTTTCCTGATCCACAGGAATAGGATCTGTCACCTCTACCGTCTAGACATTGCTCCCTGCACTTCTCAAGAATCTCCCCTTGTACTGCAGACAGGTACAAGGACAGGGACATTCCTCATCGCTACAGGCTTCTCCATGCTGAGTAGGTTCAGCTGCATTTGGTTACCCAGTCCCTATTGCAGAGGTCTCACCTGGCCCACAATGCACATCCAGGCCATAGCAAGAAAGCAGCTTTCATGCCTGCTGCCCAAACACAGCCTTAGCGCTGAACCAACAGATAGTAATGAATGTAAGCAGGCAAATATAAGTGATGCCATCCATCTCTAAACCACAATTACAATTTCATTTACTAAGGAAATATGCTGAGGAAAAAGCAGTTCCTAATGGTTTGGAAACAAGCAATTCTTGCTCAGCAGTGGAGGCAAGCATCTGCACAGCATCACTTTGCTCTGCAGCGTCTCCCCGAGGAATATGACGGCACAGAGATGCTCCCAGCTCCTGAGCTCCTTTTCAAAACAACAATTCTATTTTTCTGTCTCTTTTGCTGCCTTATTCAAAGGCATAACTTAAAGCATCCCCTGTTCTGAAGGCAGAAGTAAAACAAATACGAAAGGAACAATGTTAACAATCCTCCCAGCTCTGCCAGGGATTTTCAGTGTGCCTCTTCCTTTACCTTCAGGGAATCCATGTTCTGGGGAAATAAACCCCATAATCCATTTCCTGAAGAGTTAACCTAAGTACATCAAATCTCCAAAGGAAAGAATCAGATAACAAACAACTAAAGCTATCACATAATCAGTGTATAACATGCTCTAGTAAAGAACACCATTTTCTTACTATTGTTATTGATCTCAGCTTTATACAAACTGAATAATTTTTTCTTTGGGTTTTTTTTTAGATTCTTTCATTTCTAATATTTGCACTGGTTGTACGCTGTTTATGATCTAAGCTTTCCCTGTTACATATTTGAAGCCAGATTCTCATTCCTTACACAACACCCAACTTTCCACCAGGGATCCATTATGGTTTGGGGTAATCCTTTTCCCAAAACACAGCTATACCACAGCCTCCCAGTGGCAATAACAAGCCAAGGCAGCACACACACTACCACTAACCACTGTCGCTGCAACTCATAAACAACATAGTAGTAACATTTCCTCCCTTACTATTTGAAAACACATCCTTTTCTTTAGTTCTATCAACAGAACTGAACATAAAGTAAGTGCCAACAGCATGTCAGCAGCTGCTGCATTTAACATAAATGAGAATGATGCTTCTGATGTTACATTTTTTTTTACTTCAGGAAACAGTTTTTAAGTAATTTTTGGCATTCAGAAACAATAAACAGACATGAATGAACATAATAAGTGCTTTATGTTTGCTTCTTGTTAAAGTAGCTATTTTTTCTATTGTACTGTAAGGAAAGTTAGATTGCTATTCCCCTCAGTAGTTTTCTTTTGAAGGTTCACTCATTTCACTTTCTAAATAAAGGTATTTAAAAAAACCCAACCCAAACCTTTGTTGTTGTTCTTATGAAGGTACCATAGTGCAGATCAGCTTCCCAAAGGTGTGAATAGCTTGTCTGTTTTGTGTCTGTCAACACTTTGGGTTTACACTTGGACATTCATTCATGGGAGCAGCTAAAAATATGTGTAAAACTTTGTTTTACCTTTCCTTTTAAAAAAAGTAACACACAGAGAAACAGTAATGTACATTCCAATAGAAACCTTTATAAGCCTGTCATTTTCCTATTAAGTAACAGCTTTCCAGTTTCTTTCTTGCACAAGTGGTTTTTTTTGATCAAAAGAGGTTATATCAGCCTTTCAATTAAAAATGCAGCACTTGGGTAATATACAAGCAACAGAGTGAATCAAGAAGTGCTTCTGCCAATTTTGTATAGAAGTCAGAGCATATCAAGAAGGTACTCACTTGGAGCCTGGGTGCTCTGCCCAGATATACTGCTTTAGACTTTAACAACTTCTAGGTGGAAGAGTAGAATAAGAAAACAGCCCTTGTGTATTTGCTAAAGTATACAGTCTCAAAAATTGCTTGTGTTTATTTAGTAAGACTGGTATAAGGATGCTTTTCACCTGTGGCCTTCATAAGATGCACTGAGAGCATATAAATGATACCTACATACAGTGGAACTAAGTAGAAAACCAACTTCTTATTCACTCCAAACTTCTAAATTTTTTTTTTTTTTTTCCATTTAGAGGTTCCTTTTTAGACTGGACAAAAGCCCAGTACTGTACATTGTTTTCTTAAAGGAGGAGCTCCCAGACTGGCAAGTATTCCTATGAGTAAAGTATTTTCTGGGACACAGGAGCCCAGCTTCAAATTTCCCTTTGGATTCAGCAATCTTGTTCTTAAATATCTCAGGAAACACTCTTTACAGTGGTTATTCATATTCAGGAGTCTCACTTTCTAAAATTTCATCCAGAAATACTATCCCACACCTGGCACACCTCCCTTCATGACTTGCATCGCTATTGCTATGTTCTTCAGGAGAGTTTCAATGTCAGTGAATTATTAATAAAATTGGTTTAAAAAAAGCTGCTGGCAAGTCTGCCAGTCCAGTCATACACACTCAGTCATGAATGAATAACTCTTGTTCAAGATCATCCAGGCTCAGGAAAACCTTTTCTCCACCCAGGGACATGCCAATGCAGTACAGTCCTTCTCCCAGCAGACAAGCTGACTCTAGTTCTTCTCAGCTGTCCAGTCTGCACCTGGGCTCTGCAGTTTTCTTACTGAAATCATAAGCTTCTTCTTCTTGCCCTGCATTTCAACATCTCTTGTCAGGAAAACATATGTCCTTTAACTCCATAGCTGGGTCAGTTGTGATCTGTTCTTTGACAAGCAGTCCAGATTTGAAAAACTTGAAGCTCCACGTTGTGGTTTTTTAAATAGACTACTAGTATTCGTATTACAGAGGAGCTCAAAAGCTTGGACATGGATTTCTTGGCTTTCTTCTTATATGTATAATTTTTAAAAAAGAAATCAGAAAATTAAGGCTTTAGGAAACTTTGTTCAGTGATACATTAAAACCTATTTATAAAGCAAAGCTGTGCAGCAGTCAGGAAATTCCACCTCACAGATCACATTTCCCTTGCTCAGAGTTGCTCTGCAGAGCCAGCAAGGGAGCTCTGACTAAGTTGGCCCAGGTTTCAGGTAAGTAAGGAGTGTGCAAGCAAATGGGTGTGGTGAGAGAGCAGAACAGAGCTGGTGGCCTCAGAAATCCTGCACTGACCATGGACCACATCACATCACATATGTGCTTGCTCTCCATACAACAGTTTCTAGTTAACAGCAATTGCACAAGGTTACAGCTGGACTTTTTACGGGGATTTAAAAAAAAAAAAATGGAAGAAGTATATCAGCCCATTGATTTTCACGTGATTCTGATCATATAGGAGGACGGGTAGAAGCTTTATTTCTCTCCATTCCCTTAAAAGTTCCATCTTTAAATTACTGTTTTAGAAAGTTTGTTTAAGTTCTTTCCTGAAGTAGAGGGGAAAGAGGAAAGAGAGAGAGAAAGGAAAAGAGAAAGAAAGGAAAAGAGAGAAAAAGCAAGCAAGCAGGCAAAATAAATCAAACATGCACATTTGAAATGAACAATTATCTGATAAGTATACAAAAGGAAAAAACATTTCTGAGCCTCTCCATTTTATGATTTTTTGTTTTCCAAAGTTCATTTTTAGTCTTCCGTTCTTATTTAAGCTCAGATGTTGCACAATTAAATCTTAGGCAGCTGCTCAAAAAACAATGGCTAATAAGAGTAAAGTCAGATTCAACTGGCCAAATTCAATTTGGTTGCATCAGTGTAATATTTTGCATTTAAGCTAACATAGCTAAGTAATAATTGGCTCAGTACTTTTGAAAGTCCTTTGGGATATGTTCTTAAAATGGAAAATTAATTGTATGTGAGGGATTAGGTAGAAGTTTAACTCATTAGAAAAGAAAAACACAAAGGCCCTGAACCTGCTGTTCTACAGGCCAGGACATCCACCTGCAGAAGGCCCAATTAAAGTTATTGCATCAACATGCAAATAAAGGAATCAGCTCAGGCAGGTGAGATGCTGGAGGGACAAGATCCTTAAGCACTGTGTATAGGTTACTACCATTTGTTATCTGTAAGCTGAGTCACACACTTCAACTTTCATGGACAAAAATAAAACTGTTTTGCCTTCAGTTCACCATTTTCTGAAAAATGGTTTGTTTCGTACATTCATATTGTCAAACACAGAGTCAGTCCTGTTTGCAGAAGACTAGGACCTCTCCTGTGCGGACCTCTCCTGTGAAGTAGCTCCTTCTACTAATCATTTATCTGAGGGGAAGAAGAGATCTCATACACAATGTACAGATGAGATTGTGTTTCATCGTCTCTGTATCACTTGTAATCAAGCTTCCAGTCCTTCCTGTTTTGAAGACAATAATTTGATGCAGCTGTGCTGCTGGCACAACGTAGTGATGTAAATCTAAGTTTGCCTGGTTACTTTGGTCCTTAGCTATAACTGAATTGCACTTTGCATTTCCAGACCAATGCTGCCTTTTATGTAAGCACTTCTGATGAAGGCTAGATTACTTGGCTTTTCAGAGATTTCTAGGCTATTCAGAAGAAAAAACTCCTAGAATTTCCAGTTGCTGTCCCTCTTTCCTCACTCAACAGGAGCTTTCTCCTCTGCAAGATTAATAAGGAAATTTTGGTATGGATGCGAAAACCAAAATATTATTGTCAAATATTTGCTATGCAAAAGATATGTAGCAGACTGCATGTGGCATATAGCATTAGTCTAGATTATTATTACAAATTCGTTGAAGGAAACAAAGAACACAGAATTGTATTTGCATGTCAGTCTTTACTTGTTATGGACCTAACAAGAGATCAGTGACCATAACC
The DNA here is from genome assembly GCA_033439905.1 of Ceryle rudis. Taxonomy (NCBI): domain Eukaryota; kingdom Metazoa; phylum Chordata; class Aves; order Coraciiformes; family Cerylidae; genus Ceryle; species Ceryle rudis. The sequence goes on along the minus strand of JAAGNO010021173.1, from coordinate 37,459 downwards.
AAAGCTGACAAGAGGTGAGGGAACTAACACACTCCTTCAGAGTGCAGCACTAGTAAGAGGAGCTCCAGACAATCCCTTCACTCCTCCTTCCCTGTGCCAATACCTCATATTGTAAAGAACTGAAAAAGGCACTGGCTAAGTGACAGAGAAAAGGGGTAACTTTAAATAGGATCCTAGGAGAAGTCAAAGAAATGTGTTTCCTGGCTCCCGAAACTTAACTCTCATTCCGGCAGCATGGTTTCTGATTTTATTTGTCATCCTAAAGAAAATCCCTCTCTGAATGTGAGTATACAGTTTTAAAATCCATCCTAGGTATACTCAGGTTAAGTCTCTAGGTATGCTTTCAATGCTAGAAGTTTCTTTAAAGCTTTTAGGCCAACAATCAGATCAAAAATGTTCAAACACAGCTATCCCTGATTTTTTTTTAAGAGCTTGCTCTAGTACCTGGGGTCAAAGCAGAAAGCCACAAAAATGCTTGCTCAGAAATAAAATAAATTTGAAATTTGTTTCCTCTTCCCAGTGCTGAAATCCCTCACTTCATCCAGTCATTCCCCTGATATTCACTGCTGTCAGTACAGGTTAGGATCTTCAGGAGCTTCCATAGCTGAGGCAGAATAAGGGCCCACAACACTTCACCTTGGTCTTACCAGGTTTCAGCACCCAAGCTTCTTGGCATTTGAGGCTGAGGTGAGAAAACAAATTCTCACTCAGATTTCCAAGGGACAGACTACACTCAGAGATCCGGCCCAAGTGTTTTAAGAAGACAGTTCCCTGCCAGTGCCCAGTGAACCAGTTCCCAACTGTCATGACATGGGATACTGTCACTTTTCTCACAAATGAGCAGGGCCTCCACTTTTACATGGTTGTGTGCCTTTTTAGCTGGAGTGGCAGGGGAAATTTGCCTTCCTTTTTCTTGCTTTAATTTCTTGTGGTTTCAATTTATTTATTTTTATGATCAGTATTGTGCAATGTTGGACAATAGCTTCCTAGCTATGTCACCGTTCTTGCCAGTTAACATAATTAAGGCTGCTACTAATTTCTTCCCTCTGTCACACATTCCTGCCTCTTTCCAAGGTGATGTGGGGGTGGAGGCTTTCTCTGAGGAACAGGAGCTGGTGTGGTGCAGAGCAGCAGGAACCACCTTAGCACTGCACTGGAATATTGCAGTGGGGAATATTCATATCAAACAGATGCTTCACAGTCAACTACCTGCCTCTAGAACATCTCCAGAGGAAGCAAGAATATACTTGTGGATCAATTCAGCTCCCACTGAGTTTGATAGAATGTTTTCCATTGATTTCTAATCAGGTTTGGATGACAAACATTTCTGCACAGAAGGCTTGTTTCTAGCCTGTGGGGAAGAGAAACTAGTATGCGGTTTCTCCTTTTTACATAGTGCTATTCCTCCAAATCTTAACAATAAATATGTGGCCTATGTAGCAAAGGAGACTAACTAGTACATAGACATTAACATTGTCCGTCAGCTTCTCAGCCCTGTGAGTGAACTATTCAGTATTATAACATTAATTATACATTTGAAATACTTCTTTTGAAGTTGCAATGACTTTCTTTCATTAACTGTTTCTAATTATTGTACTTCAAGTGACAAATTAAATGTCATTTGAAGAAATTATACCAAATACTAAAAAAAAAATTAAACATAGGTATGTCAATTAATATAATTAAGTCAAAACTTACATTTCACTGCTGATTCAGCTTTTCCATTACAGCCTTGAAATTGCTCATGAGCTGAAAGCAACATTTGAACAAATCTGTAGCAAATTTGAACACTAAAGGACTTATTCATTTTTATGCATGTGTTAGACAAGTTGGGAAAAACAGGAGTGATCCTACATGAATACAAAGGAATAATATAGAATTCTTTTTCAGAAGCTGTTTTTTTCCCCATTTAACATCAATAAGTTTGTTTGTCAAAGATCTATAAAGGAACTCATTTTTCCCAAGCCTCCACTCTTGCTTTACAGAAAAAGCAAACAAATATATTCTAAGGGGATTTCTATGTTAGTTTTGGTTTCACAATGGATATAATGAAGACATTCAAGTGAGGGAACAGCATGATAACTTGCTCCTTTCTAAATAGTCCCTAAAATAGTGCTACCCTTTCTTGAACCACTTGATTACGGAGAATGTGGGGTCAGTAGTCTTCCCTTCCTTACAAAGAAAAACAGGTCATGAAGTCTGATATCTTCGGTGTGCAAAGTTCCCCACTTCTCAACATAGGTAGGGGGGTACACTTTCTTTGCTTACTGATCTGAGAGTCCTCAGTGTACTTCACTGTGCTTCTCTATCTTGTATTTACACTTCTCAAACTTGCTTTCTTGACGCTCACAGAAACCCCCTGGTCCACCTGGTTAAGCATTTGCTCAAACTTGCTATATTATGGTGTTTTGGTTGACATCAACCAGAAGAGTTACATGATCTTTACTGAATGCAAGAGGGCTGATCAGTCCAGTCTTTAGCACATAAGAGTCCCCAAACCATTTTTGCACATCTGTGTTCAATGACAGTCATAGAGAGCAGCCAGTGTTACCCGGGGGATAGCTGTATCTGACAAGTGATGTAAAGGTACACAGGCAAAGTCATGATACTGCACAGAGACACATAAGATGCCAGCAGGGAAATGCAAGGCAGCAGATAGCACCCCTCAGTCACTTGAGGAACAATATTTCAATCACTGGGTATTGCACAGTTCCCCAAAAACAACACTATAAGAGATTGGAAGAGATTGCTTCCACAATTAATTTTCTTCCAGTATTTCTTCTTCTTTTTTTTTTTTTTTTTTTTTACAGAATTGTCAATTAACAAGATAAAACTAACAATAGCATCACCAGGTGTAATCATTTAAGCCTTTCAAAACTCCCATGATTTCTGCGGTTTTCTTACACTGTAATAATGCATCCATGGTCCAAAAAGATCTACAACTCTGTGAAAAAGTGCTGCCCATTGACAAAGTGAAGGGGAAAGAACACAAGCCACAGATAGAATCTAGAATTCTTGAAAGGTGCTGAAATTACAGCACAAGAGACAGGTGGTACTCATTTATTTGCAGATCAATTTCCATGTGTTTTGTCTTCTGTCCTTGCTGGTTAGTTTCCATAATGAAAAATAAAAATCATCTAAAAGGAATGTAAATTTTGGTCTTGCTTTCATATGAAAACATTTCTCTCTCATGTTTTTTTACAGGGTGAGTTACAATGTTTGACCTATGGCTTGTACCCCAATATGGGATGCAGGTGGTGAGATACCATAATAATGATGGCCATGGTGTAGATACACCTATAGATAAATACTCACAATGGGGAAGTCGGAGACAAAATAAATGTTTCAGAAAACTAGCAGTGAAAGAAGCTGTGAAAGACCAGGGATTAATTACTGTGACATACACTACATTCACTGAGAGCCAGAGTTTCACATTGCCACAGTGGTGAACAGCTTAAAAAACCAAATGTAAGCATATTTTAAATATGCATGTAAAATAAGATTCATCTAGATGCAAAATGAGAGATCTATGAACTTTTAATTGATAATGAAGAAATGTGCATGCATTTGGCTTTTCTGGAAAGCTGACTGTACCTGTAGTTGATTTTGAACAGTGGAAAGGAGGGAGGACAAAAGATGCTTCTTCAAACAATCTGTTCAGTGAATAATGCTAATACTTAGTGACTCCAGTATATGCTGAATATCACTTTTCCAGATGAGGGACTCACACTAAAAAAAGTGTTTATTTTCTTAAAATGCTAAAAGTAACTAAATGTCAAAAAGAGAAAAAAGAGCCACATTATAAGCAGAAAAAAAAAAAAAAATTAAAACCTTGGAAAAATACCTCTGAAAACACAAAGGTATTGACATGCAAATTAGCATACTTTCATTAACAGGCAACTAGGATAAAGATTTTATAATTAGTCTCTTGAGACTAATAGGATGTTCAGCTATCTCTTGGACCCATATTTCTCCTATGATTTGTCACTGCTACTTAGAATAAAAAAATCCCCAAGAACCCAAACAAAAAGACCTCCAAAAACAAGATTCCAAACTAGGAGTGTCACAAAATTTGTTTAAAAGGTACGTATTCATTAAAAATTAGACAGCAAACAAAGGGCAGAATTTTAAAAGATGTTTTGACATGCTGTTGCCCTTAAACACCTTGCACCAGTCCTGTAAAAGGTTGCTTTACTTCAGTAAGACAATAAGAAAATATTTGGAAGGCTCTTTGGGAATTCTGTGAATTTTGGGCCAGATCTTCCTTTGGACTGATAATACTCAAGTGAAGACAAGTAATGAAATCAGCAGCAGAAAAGCATTGGCATTCATGATACTGCACTCATCACTTGACAGTCTAGGGAGACTTCAAATGATTCTCTGTTTATGATGAAATGTATTTTTATTATCATGCCATTGTTTCAGCTCCAGCTGAATGGCAAATGGTGTGCTTAGAATCTATATATATAATTTTTGTGCATCTTTTAATTGACAGTACACTGCTTTGGTTGATAGAAACTTGAGAAAATAGCTCATCTCTGATAAAGAATAGCCAGAAAGCTGGGTTGTAACATTGCTGAATTATACACGCAGTTCCTCTATGGTAGGCACAATAAAATTAAATTTAAATAAGGTAAATAGATATATCAGCCTCCCCACTCCGTATTTTTTTTTCCATAATTTAAGAGTACTAGAACACATTTTGTCATTCACAGTCATTTTCACCACTTTGCCAGCCATTAGAATAAGGCTTCCATTATCCCGGTCCCCTAATATTCAAAGTAGGTAAGGGTTTCAGGGTCATATGATCAACTAATAGGAAGTTCTTCACAGATGTAATATCAGAAAGGTTTAGCAAGCCAAGCTGAAGGCAGATGGATCAAGCAACTTAACTCTCTTTCTCTTGCTAGGCATAACTTTTGCTTTTAAGTAGTACTTGGGTGATTTTTATTCACCAGAGCTCTACTGCTACACCAATCTCACTCTACTTACTCTGCAACGGCAAAAGCAGCCTTGTGGCTAGTAAAACTTTGCAGAACTGGATAAAAGCACCTTACTTGTCCTTGATCTCCCCCACTATTTTTGCTTCCTAACCAGGTAGGTGTGAATTAAATTATGATGTTGATTGAAATTAGCTATAATGTCTGACAACATTTGTCCATCTACAGACAGATTCTCATTCTCATAATATATATTGAGGCATTTTATCAAGTCAGAACATTGTTTCTCCTTGTTGAAAACCCAATGGACTGAGTTTCATTGCTTCATCTTTTGTCTGGCTTTAATGATGCATGTTAATTATAGATTAGTTTATAACATTTAATTAAAGCTAGAAATAGTCCTACATGACAGGACATACTTGTCTCTATCTGGGAGATAGGTATCTAAAATGTAGATAGCACAAGGAACTTGTCTATGAATTTGGAGAGCACTATTATGATTTCCAAATGCATCTTTCATGCCAAGTTCAATTCTCAATCACACCTATGTGAACGGAATAAAATACTAAAATATAAATCTCAGGGAAATATTTCACAAATAATACCTTTAGTTTTGTAAAACATTTTATTGGATAAGTCAAGTGCCCCATGCAAAATATTATACTATTACCTAAATACATTCCTTAATAAGAAGATTGTCTAGTGTATTTCATGGAAATGCTCTACAAGTTGATTAACCATGAAAAAAAAGTTTAACCTTCTCTCCCTCAGACACCTTATTTATAAAGCACATCAAATGTGGCACACATACAGACACCAGTACAAAGTTAAGGTTGCTTACTTAATTAGAGCTTTCTGGGTGCTACATGTTTGAGGTTAAGTGTAAGCATGATACTAAAATGCTTCCTCATGGTGCTGCTAGTGAGGTGAACATACACATTTCTTCTTCAAAAAATGATCTGGGTTATGTTTACCAAATCTTTATGCAATTCATACATCTGTCCAGGTGCAAAAAGATTTTTCCAGTGTCCTTATTGCTTTTCTCCAGCTTGATTGTGTGAGTAAATCAGCGATATTTTACCCTAGGTCCATAATTGCCTGGACAATACTATTTTGTATGGAATTACAATGACTGAGGTAGAAGGAGGGGGATATAATGAAATTCTGATGGACCATTATCTATGGCAATAATAATGATTACTTGGACAAAGCAAAAGCATTAGTAATAGTAGTTTTTCCCTGGACCTCTTTTAATTGTAAAGTGCCTTTTCATCCTTATAGTTAACCAAACTGATTTAATATGAGGAAATTTCATAATAGAGCCAAAAAGGTATGTAAATGTTAAAGTCTTATCTCCTGTCAGCCTTAAACAATAATCTATTATCTGTGTTGCTCTGAAATTCTGATTTATTCCAGTTCTCTTCATCCCGATGGATTTTTCAGATACTGATTTGAATATGACTGCATGCAATTAAAGCAAATTATTTCCCAAGAGTCTATGAAGCTATTTACCATTTTACCTCAATAGCTAGCTGCCACAATGCACCAGTTCAGAGCCTTGCAATTTTTTCATTTGTTAAATGCATTGAAACAATTATTTTTGTTTCAGTTGTCAGCTGTGAAGCTAATATATATTTCTTTCTTCCCTGATATTGTGCATTTGTTCTGTTATGTGTTAAATGGCAACTGCCATTCTATATTAAAATCCTTTTCTTCTTTGGCCTTTAAAGTCTACTTTTCCACACAGACTCAGCAACAAGTTTCCAAACAGTCTTCCATAATAATAAAGACAAGCAAACAAACACTGAAAGTGATTTGAACTGATAGGACATAAAGAAAGTAAGATGTGAATATAAAGAAAATAAGAAAACAGGTATAAGTTCAACACAGAACAACACTTTGTGGGCACTTAACCCAAAGCAACTAGACCTTTGCTTCTACGAGCCTGAAGTATGTATCAGCCTTAGAAAAGATGAGATGAGACTCAGACCTTTCAAATAATCACCTAATCTGAGTTTTAATGTTAGTTATCTCAGAAACAGTCTTTCTAAGCTTTCTGCTTACTAGTAAAGGTGGATGCCTTTGGAAGTCTTCAAAGGGTAAGTGTCTTTTGTAAAAGCAGTTGACAGAGTTGTTCATGTTTGAAGGTCTCAAAGTCAAGAAACCTTGGTATCTCCATGAATCAGTTCAAAGATCCTATACCATAAGTATCATAAAGCTCAGAATTTCCCAGCATGAACCTCTGCCTGATAGGATTCAGGCTACTAAGTTCTCTAGACAGTAAGCATATATCTTATGACGCTGTAATTTAAACTGTAAGTTCAAAGATTCGGAAGAAGGAAGTGTACAGGTGAGTCTGCCTGCCTCAGGTAGATTATAGGATATTTAGACAGCAATTCTAATCAAATGGAGGAAATATGTAAATTCAATTTGGAGAGGACTGGGTATAAATATCCATGGAGAATGAATAGGTATATTACTATACACAGATGTGGAGTGGGAAAGGGATGAATTGGGAAACTACAGTAGTCATAACTGAATCAAGAGGAAGAATAATGGGAAAAACAAATATGGTAATGCACAGATGTAAGGAGTATGAAAGATAACAGAAAGAACTATAAGCTTTAGAGCATCTGTAAAGCTATGAAATACACGGCACCAAGAACTGATGATACTGGAACTGCTACAGGAAAGCATAGCTTGTTTAATAACTATAGATAGATTAAAAGGGAGGAAATGAGGAAACATTATGTCATCTAATTAAGATTATATGTAGTAATCATGAAGTTCAAAAAGATACAAGAAGCAGAATTTCTGAACACCTCTTTGTAAAGACAAATGGTTGAACGAGGAGAGTTATCAAGGTAAATGTCAATCATGGATTACCTAATCAAAAAACTTTTCTTTCTCAAGCAGCTCTGGAAATCATATTAAGGGTAGTAGCTGGAAGTAATGGGAAGATATGTCAACACTGGTCTATAGGAAAGGTAGTACAGAATAAGTAAACCATCCTTCAAACTCTTAGGAAAACAAAACAAAACAAAACAAACCCAAACAAACAAAGGAAAAAACAACCAACCAAACAAAAAAAAATCCCAGACAAAACAAGAGGTAAATTGTGTCTCAAAGTTGTAATATCTTAACAGCAACACACTGAAAAATGTGGAGGAAAGTTTTGATACTCTTCTCCTTATGCAGAAAAGAATAGAGGTGCTGGCCTTTAGGTCAAGGAGGACTAGCAACTGCCCTAGTGCATGTTAAGGCTGCATTCCCATTTAATTTATGTCTCGAGCTAGGAACAGTCTACATTATTCTTGCTTATGTGTGCATGGTTCTCAAATTGTATTGAAATGAAAATATTGAATTTCAGCTTCTGTCTCTGTATAGGTTGCATCTCAAAAGCATCTGTAGATATCAAAGGTAAATAATGCAACAGATAACAGTCAATCAATAGTCCCATTAAAGTAATTGCTGTGTTTTAACAGGAAACCTTGTGTGGTATTTTTATACTCTGTGTGGCCCTCTTTTAGAAAGGAAGAATATGTATGTATATATGTATGTGTATATATGCAATTTCAGTTCAAGAATTTTGTTCAGGAAAAAGGATGCCTGGAGAATGTGACTATTTCAAATATTTGGGTCTTCACACTAAAATTATCCTGCCATCTTTATGGTTCACCTCTCAGGGGCACTCATGAGTCTGCAGAGTTTTCCCTCACTGAAAAAGCCTAAATACAGGCTTGTGATGAGATGATTGATTAGCTAGAAAGTGAGGAAAAATAGTTTTGCTGAAATTTATCATGAGAAAAAAAAAGAATTTTGTTCTCAGGAAAATTAACTGTTGGAAGAATAGGAAATTAATGATACATTATAAGAACCTAATGAACATCAGGACTTGTAGGTAGGGCTTCTTAATAAGGCAATGAGAAAATTAGTGCACCATGTGAGATCAGACTATTGCTGTACAATGGTGAACTGCACCAAAATAAACATTATCTTTCAAGGAGAAGATAAGGAAAGGAATGTCCCAGAAGACTGGTGAAAGGCAAGCAATATACCTGTCCTTTAAATAGTGATCATGGTAGGCCTCAGGAGTTATACACTTTTGTAATTTAAAACCCTTGAGTATTTTGAAACAGATTGCTGGAAACTATTGGCAAGTCACATAGAACTCTGTAAAGTGATTAAGGCAGCTAATGTAGATTTAGCAACAGCAGATCATATAAGCAGATAACTTTTTTTTAATATACGTGAACTGGCCTAACTGATATGAGGGGAGGCTGTGGTGGGTTGACACTGGATGGACACCAGGTGCCCACCAAAGCCACTTTATCTCTGTTCTCCTCAGCAGGACAGGGGAGAGAAAATGAAATGAAAGGCTCGTGGGTTGAGGTAAGGGCAGGGAGACATCATTCAGCAATTACCATCACAGGCAAAACAGACTCAACTTGGCGAAATTAACAATATATTACCAAGGAATATATTAATATATTACTTTACTCCCAAACACTCTACCTCCTCCCCCTACAGCAGCACAGGTGGATGGGAATGGGTGTTGTGTTCAGTTTACATTGTTTCTGCCACTCCTTTCTCCTGAGAGGGAGGACTCTTCCTGGTCTTCCTGTGCTCCATTGTGGGGTCCCTCTCATGGGAGACAGTCCTCAATGAACTTCTCCAACATGAGTCCTTCTCACAGCCTGCAGTTCTCCATGAACTGCTCCAGTGTGTGTCAATGACAGGGTCACGTGTCCTGCCAGAAAACCTGCTCCAGCATGGGGTCTTCTATCTCTGTGTGTCTATAGGTCCTGGCAGGATCCTGCTCCAGTGTATGTTTCCTACAGGGTCACATTCTCCATTAGGAATCCACCTGCTCTGACATTGGGCACTCTGTGGGCTGCAGGTGGATATCTGCTCCACTGTTAATCTCTATCGGCTGAGTGGAGACAGCCTGCATCACCATGGCCTTCACAATAGGCTGCAAGAGAATGTCTGCTCTGGTACCTGCATCACCTCCTCCCCCTTCTTCTTCACTGACCTTGGTGTTTCTCTTGCATATTCTCCCTTCTCCTTCTTCTGGCTACTGTTTCACTGAAGGGGTTTTTCTCTCCTTCTAAAATATGTTATCACAGAGGCACTACCACTGGTGCTGATGTGCTCAGGCCTGGACAGCAGTGGGTCTGTCTGGGAGCAAGCTGGCATGGGCTCTACTGGACACAGGGGAAGCTTCTAGCAGCTTCTGGTAGAAGACACCACTGTAGCCCCCGCACTTTGCCACACAAACCAAATACAAAGACATGCATGGGATAGATCTCAATTTAAGAAGGCTTTTAACATGTCTGCCCCATAAGCAAGCTAAAGAATTATGTTCTACACTTAATCCCTATCAGGTGCATTATACTTGACCATAAAATAGCTTGGGATGGTGTGTGTGTGATGGGAAGGTCACTGGTTAATTTACTGTACACCAGTTCTCATCAATGGTATCAGCTAGATTGCTGTCTGACTTTTTCTTCTAGAAAAAGAGTTCACATATAAAATTCAAGTATGACACCCCTTAAAAAAAAAAAAAGCATCAGGTGAAAGGACAAAAATATTCAGAAGACAAAAAATTGCAATTACCTCGACAAATAGCAATTTGAAATTCAATTAAGACAAGTACAAATACTTACAACTCTCTACTGCTAGCAGTGTAGCAGAAAGATCTAAAGTTTGTAACAACTCACAAACTAAAGACAACATAATGTCATGGTAAAAATAGTGAATCTCCTTGAATGCATTAAGAGAAATATTGAATGTCAGATATAAGAGTAGTGTTCTATTTGATGCAGCCACTGATGCTAGGGATGCAGTCACTGAAATAGTACATCAAGCACTGGGCTTTCATAAATGCATGGAAATACAGTGTAGAATTCTCTGTAATAATAGTAGCAAACAAAAGCTTAGAAAACATGATACAGAAAGCAAGGCTGCTGGGAAGGGGAACTGACTCTCAAGAGAAGCCTGATGTGCAACATGGCAGGAAAGACTTCAGTCATAAAGGGGGCTAGCAAGCAGATAGTGATCTCTTATTTCACATGGTCCTAGGGGAAAGGTCAAGGAGATACGTTCAACGGAGAAAATGAAGTATACTGAGGGAAAAAAAAAAATCTGTTTCTTGGTAATTGAAAGGGAGGCCCAGGTAACCAAGGGGGTCTATAAATTCTCCATCACTGGGGACAGACATCAGTTAAAAATTTTGTTTTGTCCCTCCCATGTCATTATGCCTCAGTGTGAGAATTGAACTAGGTGATTGCATTTATTTTATATATATATATATATATCTCCATCTAATCAGACATGCATGTGAAGCACACTACACTGCAAGGCCGTCAGTCTTTTACCACTTCAGCTGGGAACCTGGATCAAGGTCTCTACTGTTCCCATCTCTTTGTGCCTTTGATTCTCCTCCCTTGCACTTCAGCAGAAGATGGGGAGTTGGTCATCACTTGCTTTCCGTCCTTGCTGGATGTCTTGGGGTCCCCAGTTTGGAAGGAGCCTTTCAGCCTGAATCTCTATGACTCTTGTTACAAGTCTGCTTTGAAACCAAATTAACAAGAACTGTCCAATCATCTCAATGAATGATTCAGTATGTCCCACAGTACACATTCACCTTTATGGTACAGTGTGTGCTCATGTGGTCATAACAGTATACTTTGCATAATTTTGCCTCAGAAGAAAGAGTGTTACATATTGAGTTATCAATATTTCCTGATAGAAGATAAAAGTTTCCTCAGGATGTTTTTTGTTCAAAGTATGACCCTCCATAGTCTTTGTGATCTTGCATTTCCATCTATGAAATAAAAAAAAGCATGGCCTAACTGAGACTACTGTGTCAAGCACATCCAGTGTCAGTGGTCTGTGAAAGCCTGAATGTCCTTGAGTCACATTTGCAGACACGTGTGCTAAGTATTTACATTCCTGCACTAGCATGAATAAATGGACTGTGGCTGCAGACTTGTGTTGCTGCTTCTTTTTTTTTTTTTTTTTAATTTATGCTTTATACTTCTGCAGAAGCACTTTCCTTTAGTCTTACCTTAGTCATTAAGGTTATATATATATGTGTATTTGTCCAGCTTTTCCTGCCTTGATGTTATTTCACTTTATTAACAATTGAGGTTTTTCAAACTGCTTCGTACTGGATAAATCCCTCCCCCTCTATTTGAGGATGATAAATTAAGCTATCTAAAGAATGACTCATTACAAGTATACATCCTGTTGGTGCCACCACCCTCCTACACATAATAACTATTGAAGTTTGCAATGTGATGCACCGTCAGCACTTTCAAAGCAGGGTATCAGTGCTGGCAGTTGCAGTGCCTGAATACCTTACTGGCACTGGTTACCCATGGCAACTAAAAAGATCTATTTATGGTGATAATGGCTTGTTGTTCTGTTTGATAGTTTTGCTGTATTCCTTCCTGTTTCAATTTCAACAGGAGTCTATAGATTTAAAAATTCATTTCAAAAAGCAGAATAGTGAACACAAATTCACTCTTGGTGTTTGTACAAATGTGAAGTAACAGGAATACAACATTGTCTCATTGCAGATTTTATCACTGTAACAAACCCCCCTGATCCTAAACTAATGAAATTAAACCATTACACCTTGTTTATAACTGTAACCTTTTTTATTTTGTTGTTTACTAGTAAACACTCACCCTGTTAGTTTTGGCAAGGGTAAAGAAGTAAGAGAGCACATCATGATTTCGACTGGCTGCATGTCCATTATATGCAGATCATCATAACTTCTAATTGTCATTAGCAGTATTTTAAGCAAACTATCCCAAAGATAGGGAAGATAATAACTTGATTCTAAGCTATTGATACAATGTATTTTGATATAACACTCAATTTAATTTGTAAGCTAATGAACATTTTCCCTGCTACAAGCCGTTGATAACTGGCAAGTATTTTTAATTGGCAAAGCTGAAGTGAAAATATTTTGGAATGTTCAGTCAAACTCAGTGTAACCATAATGTCTTTTGGCAGCTTTTTATACCATAGTATGCTTAAGACCAGAATCTCTTCCTCTCCTTCTTTCAACTGTTAGATATCCAATAATGGAAATGAAAGTAGAAATACCAGAATGGCCTTGCTCTACCACTCTCCATCATTTTTCAAAGATCATGGAGAACAAGAGAGGTTCCTGAAGACTGGAGGAAAGCCAATCTCACTTCAGTCTTCAAAATGGGAAAGAAGGAAGATCCAGGAAACTACAGACCAGTCAGTCTCACCTCCATCCCTTGAAAGGTGATGGAGCAGCTCATTCTGGAGATCATATCTCGGTACATGGAAGAAAAGGGTATCAAGAGTAGCCAGCATGGATTTACCAAAAAGTAGTCATGATTGACTAATCTGATAGCCGCCTATGATGGTGTGACTGAATGGGTAGATGCAGGGAGAACAGTGGATGTTGTCTACCTTGACTTTAGCAAGGCTTTCAGCACTGTCTCCCATAACATCCTTGTCGGTAGGCTCAGGAAGTGTGGGTTAGAAGAGCAGACAGTGAGATGGGTTGAGAACTGGCTGAACAATAGAACTCAGAAGATTGTGATCAGTGTCACAGAGTCCAGTTGGAGACCTGTAGCTAGTGGTGTTCCCCAGAGGCCAGTTCTGGGTCCAGTCTTATTCAACATCTTCATCAATGACCTGGAAGAAGGGATAGTGTCCCTCAGCAAGTTTGCTGTTGATATGAAACTGGGAGGAGTGACTGACAGACCAGAAAGCTGTTCTGCCATCCAGTGAGATCTGGACAGACTGGAGAGCTGGGCAAAGGCAAACCAAATGAAGTTCAACAAGAGCAAGTGTAGAGTCTTACACCTGGCGGGGAAAGAATAACACCATGCTTCAGTACAGGTTAGTGGTTGACCTCCTGGAAAACAGCTCCATGCAGAAGGACCTTGGTGTCCTGGTGGACAATAAGATATCCATGGAACAGCAATGTGCCCTTGTGTCCAGGAAGGCCAATGGTACCCTGGGCTACATAAAGAAGAGTGTGTCCAGCAGGTTGAGGGAGGTTCTCCTCCTCCTCTGCTCTGCCCTAGGGAGACCACATTTGGAGTATTGTGTTCAGTTCTGGTCTCCCCAGTTCAAGAGGGACATGGAAATACTACAGAGAGTCCAACAGAGGCTACGAGAATGTTTAAGGGACTGGAACACCTCTCTTATCAGGAAAGGCTGAGAGCCCTGGGGCTATTTAGCCTGGAAAAGAGAAGCCTGAGAGGAGATCTTATTAACGTTTACAAATCTCTGTAGGGTGGGTGTCAAGTAGAAGGGGCCAGTCTCCTTTCAGTGATGCCCTGTGATAGGACAAGAGGTAATGGTCAGAATCTGGAACACAGGAAGTTCCATCTCAACATGAGGAAAAAATTCTTTTCTGTGAGGGTGATGGATCACTGGAACAAACTACCTAGATAGGTTGCAGAGTCTCCTTCTTCTAGAAACTTTGAAAAACTGTCTGGATATGTTCCTGTGTTGCCTGCCCTAGGTGACCCTGATCTGGCTGGGGGGTTAGACTTGATGATCTCATTCCAAGATCTACCATTCTATGATTCTATGATTTACATTGCTAATAAATAGCAAGAGGACGACAGCTGGGCAGGACACTGCCTTTTCAACCTATGCATCAGCCATCCCTTTATTTTGGGAATCAAATGGGAGTCAGATAAAAATTTTGCTGTATGTTTTGGGTATACTGATTTGAGTATAAGATTCATTTTGCCAGTTGAGGGTCATAGAGGATAGTGAGGAACTTTTAAGGATTTTCTTGTCCATTTTAGTTACAATATCTCCTTTGAATCAAGGGTATAAAACCTGGTGTCTTTAAGTTGGTATATTTTAGTGAAGAAAACTGGACTCAGTCCAACTACAATATAAATAAGGTCCTCAAAATTTTGCCTGATGGCATAGAAACTATTTTTAGTGGGTTGTGGTTAGGACTGTGGGCTGTCATTAGAGTTTATTATTTTCTAAGATCACCAAGCTTTTCCACAGACTAAACATCCACAGTCCTAAGGAATTTAATTCATATTTTCATAAGGCAGTAATGTAAAATTCAGAAGGCCTACATACTATTATCCCTGAAAGTCTGCTCAACACTATCTTTAATTGGGTGTCCTAGAGAAACCAGCTATTCTTAGGGAGATAGGAAATAAATAAACCATCTTCAAGATGTTTGGGTAAAACACTTTGTGATGGAAGTTCATGGAGCTTTTTTGTGAAAAAACAGTTTAGGCCACTGTATAACTACATTCATGCAATATCAAGACTAGCCACTCCCCACACATATAATAAACATCTTTTACTGGAAGAATTTGTAAGAATTTAATTTTTAGTTTTGTGAGAAACTTGAAGATCTGCTCCTCTCTCCATTGTTTCTGTTTCCACCTTCGTAAGTAAAATATAGGAAGTCCAGCCTTAGATGTAGATAATCCTGTGCTATCACTTATGCCAGGACAAAACTCACATAAAGTAATGCTATTCTGATTTACTAGTATTTTACACCAATCTTCTCCTCTCTTTGTTCTAGCATGATCAATAGCCTGAAGTGTATGAGAAAAGCGTTATTATAGTAGGCTCTATTCTACCCATTTTGAACCCAGTGCAATGGTAATTTGACTATGCTGAGGCTGAGATCAATCTAAGCTCTGCTGTAGAACACAGATCATCAATTTTGATTTCACTGACCAAGCATCTTATCTACTGTGAAGCTTTATGAATGATGGACCACATCAATGAACGCTTACTCTGAGAATTGCTCCATATGTTGTAGCACAGGGATGATTCACCTCATTCATTCAAGGACTGCTTGAGTGAAGGGAAGGAATGGTGTAGTGTTTGGTTATATATCAGAGACATTTTGTATATTGTAATTTTCAGGCTCAGAGGTGTGGAATTTCTGTGTACCGGGTATCATAATGAAACAGAATGTGATCGTTACTACACAAATCATTGGGAGAAACTAGTGGCACTGTTTAGACATAGCGAACTGTGGATTTCAGTATCATAAGTATAAGCTGTGTTTCATATGACACAGGCCTTTCTGTTGGTTTTTGTCAACCTCACTTCTGTCTCTGAAAAAAGTCATGAAAAGCTGGAAAGTAGCTTTGCAGGAAAAGACCTGGGTGTCCTGTTCATCAGCAACCTCAGCAGGATTCAGCCGGGTCGCCCTGCAGCAAAGGAAGCCATCTACATACTGGACTGCATCAGTGTAGACAAAAGTGTAGCCAGCAGTTCCAGGGAAGTGACCCTGCCCCTCTATTTAGAACTTGTGAGACCACATTTAGATATTTTGTCCTGTTTCCAGCTCCTCAGCAAATGAAAAATGTTGCTATACTGTAGCAAGTCCAGTGAAAAACCACCAAGCTGGAACATATAGAATATAAGAAAAGCGGAGGGAACTGGGTTTGTTTGGCCTTAAGAGAGATGTTCAAGGGGGATCCTTTTGCTGTCTGCAACTATCTATTAGGAGCATGTAAAAAAAGAGAGATCCAGAGGTGCAGACTGGAAGGAAAAGATGCAGCAGTAACCAGCTGGAACACAGCAAACTACAAGCTTATTGAAGGGAAAAATATGATAAGAGTAAGCAAATATTGGAGCTGGTTGCCCAGAGAGGCTGTGGGAACTCAGTCCTTGGAGATACTCAGACCTTGACGATACAAGGTCCTGAGCACACTGCTGTATTGGACTTGGTGTGAGCAGGAGGTGAGACTGGGGGTGCCTCCAAGGTCCCTCCCTTTCCACCTACACGATGCTGAGATTGTTACCTACATCATTCTGTTTCATTGCAATGATGACTTGTTGCTTTTTCATCACAAAAAAATATTACAACTCAGAGCCTTTCACAAGGCTATGTAAGGCTGTCTCCCACACAGACTACATTATACTTTCCATTCTTACATTAATTTCCATATCTTAGTCTACACATGCACTAGGTAACTGAGCAGTGGCAGGCCATGCTAAGTCCCCATATCCAGGTTCCACATTTGGTCCCCAGCCACTCTAAGTGATCTTAGCCTCCAGAACTGCTGATGACACCCATACTTCCCTTCGGCAGTTTTTGGTGTGTGCTGGCTCCCGCATCATGCCTGGGAGCTGTTTGGCCAAGTGCAAGCTGGCCTGGGCCAAAACTGTGCAAGGGCCTTAATATCACAGACAGCTACATCCCAGCAACTGTACTATAAACAACATTATTTTTTAGGTTGGTGTGCAAAGGAGGATAAGTTGTCCATTTTACTGCTTGAAAGAGAGAGACATCTACTGTAAACAGAGCTCAGTAAAAAACAAGTTCACCCACCACACAGAACTGATACAGGCATCCCAGGTAACTGGTTGTGCGTGTGGTTCTGGTTTTTTAAGCAAACAGGCATGTGTTCATAAGAGAGTCTCTGTAAATATTGTCCTTTCAGATTTTTTCATCTTGTTCTCCCTTGATGATTTATTTTACATATAGAATATTGCTTGCATTAGGAAAACAATATTGTTAACATCCAAATTACGTTATTATTCAGGTTGCTCAAAATACACAGAAAGTGACCTATGGGGAGACATCTACAGACTCAGTGAGATATACAAATGGCTATTTCAATGTTTCTCATTCGTACAGCTGACACTGTTGTGCAGAAATGAATTCTAGGGGAACAAATATGGAAAATTATGTTACTGAGACATCATTATATTTCCATATTACTGGTAAAACTGATAGGGGGATGGTAAGGAAGCAAATACAGCAAAGCTCATCATGTTTTGGGAGACATTATTAAATTAAGCTGCAACTTGAGCAATAATTAATTAATGCAATGCGGAAGATATAGGGTGGAGATCTCAAAACAACTCAGCATCAGCCTGACTTTGTTCTGACTGAAGTCAAATTGACTTGTTCCCAGTGACGTCAATGGGAGCAGAGCTAGATCAGTACCAAGTATTTCTGACAACCTAATCTTCAATATTCTGACAACCTAATCTTCAATATTCATTAGCCCAAATTCTCAAGAATCATTTATGTCCAACAGATGTCCAACATAAAGCACCATAATAATATCCTCCTCCTGATACAGGTGTTCAGCATTAAGATTACCTGGTTCAGTAGAAGTCTGCTAACCAAAAATCACAAATCAAATTTGAACAGTTAAACCTTAGGAAAGTATTCGCTGTAGTGTCTCCCAGCATCTAGGATAAACTGAAATTATATTTGCACTTAGTTCAAGGAACTGAAGTGCTTTGATTTTGAATAGCTTCAACAATATATTTTGTTTTGATTCTTTCATAGCTCCCATGGAAAATTACAATTTCTGCAGAAAATGCTTTTTCTTTTGAAGTGATTTTTCTTAGCAAAATTCCAAAGCAGCTCTACTAATTAGATATGCTCAATCACACCAAGGAATATCAACATGTATTACAAATGCCCTTGAAGTCAACATGGAGAGGAAGTTATTTTTTAAAGCAAGTATCTATCCAGTACCATAAGGGGGCCTACAAGATAGCTGGTGAAGGACTTTTTAGGATGTCAGTTAATGGCAGGACCAGAGAGAATGGATCAAAACTAGAGGTGGGTCGATTCAGATTAGACATTAGGAAGAAGTTCTTCACCATGAGGGTGGTGAGACACTGGAACAGGTTGCCCAGAGAGGTGGTGGAAGCCCCATCCCTGGAAGTTTTTTAAGGCCAAGCTGGATGGGGCTCTGAGAAACCTGATCTAGTGGGAGGTGTCCCTGCCCCTGGCAGGGGGGTTGGAACTAGTTGATCTTTAAGGTCCCTTCCAACCCTGGCAATTCTGATTCTATGATTCTAAGTATATGTTTTGTCCCTTTCACTGCAGTGACATTCAATATATACTGAGTAGTCAACAGCTTCAGATGTTCTCATCTGGAATCTGTGCTCTAGCGCAGGGTCCCACTGACTTCTCCTGGCAGTCACAGGAATGGATATACAAATGGAACAAGGTACACTGCAAAAAACTTCATAGGGGCTTAAAAAACCACCCAAATACACCAGCATTTACATCTCTTTACAAAGTAAAGAAACCCCTTCTTTTTAGTCCATCTCTAGACTTCTAATTCAATGCAAGATCCATCCAAAACTTAAATCTTCAAGACATAACCATGAAATAACATATTTTAAGCAGCAATTGATGCCCACTCAATATCATCCTTTGACATGAAATACAAGTTTCAAGAGAGGAAATGCATTTGCAGTGAGGGAGATTCCATTGCTCTTCTGCCAATCCAGCAATCTGGAACAGCAAACATGGAAAATTTTGTCTCATCTATTGAATCTGTTGCCCTTACTGTTAGCTGTGTTTCAACATTGTTCTTACTTGGATAAGAAAACAAGCTACTGATGTGAGAACACATGTCCTAACCCATGACACCTCTAAATGCAAGTCTCACAGCATGTATCATAGTTGCAAGATTGATAAGATAGTCTCTGGATATTTTTGTGGCTCTTACAGGGTCCCACAAAAAGGTTTTTGATCTTTCCAAAAAAGCAGCTTTATCTACAAAGCATGTAGCAGCTCAAACAGCAGAGGGTGCTTCGTAAGCAAATACAAAACACTTGATCTAAAATTATTGTTGTAGATAGATCCTCAGCTGTGTGGATACTTTACAACCAGCTCTATTCATGAAGGGGCAGATTCAATTGCTCAATGCTTATTAGAATTGTTTCAGATCCACTGTAAATCTCCTCTGAAAATCATCCCCACAATTTGACGTATGGGGTATAAAATTCTACATAAGGTGATAGCTCCATGTTTTTAAATAAGGTGGACAGTATGCTATAAAATAACGTTATTCATAGATTTGGACTGCTGCAAAAGCTAAATAAAGAATTTGATTAATAGTACAGACACATGTCTCGCATATTTATACCCTGGTATACATACAAATATCCTGTATAACAGTAGATACTTCTAATATGCTCCTGTGTTTTAAGCACTTGCAGAGACTCAACTTGCAGAGCAGTTGAGACAAATTGCAAAACAAAGCCAAGCACAACAAATTTTTATCATTCTGCAAAGAGGGTGGGTTGACACCCTTCAGAAGAACCTCTATTACTGCACCATTGTGCTGATTTAGAAGAGTTTGGGGAAAAAAGGCTTACATGGCCAGAGCTGCATATTATGAATGAGCTGTGATCATGAAATACCATCTAAAGTATAAAAATGAATCTTCATGCAAAATGAAAAAAACTGGTCTACTCTACATATCACAAAAATATTTAAACTCACTGGCAATTTGCTGCTATCTAAGGCATTCAGCTACTCTAGGAGAAAAGAGAACAGACTTGTTCCTAGGAAATTGTGAGTGTTTGAAACAGTTGTGCAGGTATTTTGTAATGGACTAGATATGCTAAAAAGTGCTATACGCAGCTAGAACTAAATCTATGTGTTTTCCATAGGAACATGGGGACTGATATTACCTGAAGTGTCACAAATGCATAGACCTGTGTAAGAAATAAATCATGGTTTTGAGGAAACTTTTTTAAGAGACAGAGGGATTTAGAATACAAGTTTAAACCACAGTCCAATATTAGCTGCTGCTCATTCATCTGACATCTCCATACTTCTTTCATACATAGTTGACTGGGTGTTCTTTTTTTATAAATCTCCTTTGAGTTATTTTGCATGTATACCTTTTTTTTTTCTTTCATTGATTCATTTTCCCCTCTTTAATATTGCCATAGACTCTTCCCATTTAATTTCTTTGCAGTGTTTTCAGGCATGGAGGCAAACAGGTGGGAAAAGGAGGACAGGGTGAGGGAATAATTAGAACTTTAGTGCTAACATTTATTAAAACTTTGCAATTACAGTTTTTTAACTGACTTTCACCAGCTGAGGATCTCATCTAGAAAGCTTTGGATGGAAAGGTGGAAGAAACTAGGTTTTGGGACCATCCACTTCACCTTCTTATACTGACTGAAGTGATGGATGTTATGTTGAATAAGGAGCTTGAATGAAAGGCAAACCAGAAGATGTCGAAGACATGGAGAAGCCTGTTTGAATCATATGAATAAGAAATGGAAGACGAAGGAAATACTATCTGGCATAGTCCTTAGAAGACAGCAACAGGCAGATTCACTCAGGATGTCATTGGGGAAAAACAGTTACTGAGGTAGGAAGCACATCATAGAGTATGGAGAAATCCCAGGACATGAGTTCTCTCACATCCAAACTTTTCAAACTGAAGACTTCACTCATAGTTTCATATTTTGATTTCTCTTACATTTCTGCTTGAAAGATCCATTTCTGCTATTTAATTTCCCTTGAGTTGCAGCTTCTGTCTACACATGCGATGACCACATCATGACACCTTAGTTTGAGGACAAGGTCAGGGCTAGAGAGGACCATTATAGATCATCATGTTTGACTTCCATCAGCAATATATCCTCAGCACAGCAGATCTCAATTCTTAGCTGTGTTATGTGTTTTTTAGAAGTGTTAATAAATGCCTTCAAGTCCTTAAGTTATTCTGTTAGCTACTTCTCTTCATGAAGAAAATTTTGCTATACTTTAGTAGTATGAAGTTGCCATTTTTTTCTCCAGTCATCTATTACCAGAAAAATCTTCCATATTAGGGCCTTATAAGACACAATGAATCATTTTATTTATTTATTTAATAAGGTGAGC